>BGPR01021308.1:0-14251 GCA_013235015.1 Araneus ventricosus
ACTCAAACTTATCCCTTCCAGAATCTCGAGCTAGCCTAAATTTGCAAAATTCCACACAAATGCACTTCCTGTAACAGCGGAAAGATGCCCTGCCGTGAAGGAGAGCGAAGGCGAAAAACACGATTTCCTCTCCCTCCCCCCTGGACCTTGAAATCATGAGCTCAGTCCGAACAGGTCTTAACCCTTGGCTTTCCTCCGCGGCATCCCTGCATCAGTTCTCCCCACTGACACTGACCGAGTTCATCCTCTTCCAGAACGCTCATTCGCGGACACTGGGACATTCTGCACTCCATGAGGCAGATGCGGAGAGGCTCACTCTACAGAACCCGGGAGTGATCTGTTGGAACATTGGAACTTTTTTTCGTTCTCTCCGTAGTTCTAAGATATTAGACAACACTGGTGAATCTTACCAAGAGAATTCTTGTTGGAACATTGGAACTTTTCGTTCTCTTCCGCAGTTCTAAGATACTAAACAGCACTGGTGAGTCTTACCAAGAGAATTTTTGTTGAAACATTGGAACTTTTCACCTTTCTGCTATTCTGAGATACCAGACGGTACTGTTGAATCTTACCAAGAGGAATCTTGTTGGAGCATTGAACTTTTCGTTCTCTTTCTACAGTTCTGTGAAGATACCAGAGAGTAGGTATTGTTAATCTTGAGCAGTGCAGATCTCATCTTCCAGAATATTTAAAGTTCTTTGTTCGCGGATGACCCGTTTTCGTATTTGTGCTGTGAACATCTACCAATCAGGTGAAAAATGGAAGCAGTGCCTTGGTGTTTGTTGCTGCTGTTGTGCTTAGGCTGGGCCTTGGCTGATCAGGATGACCAGATTGAACTGAGGAGTTTATGTTGCCCGGCAGGCCTGATCCGCGCTGACCAACGCCTGCGATCGGCCACAAACAAGATCATGCGGAAGGCCCTGCCCGCGATCATGAAGGAGGTCTACAAGAAGGATTTGTCGACCACTCTGCCTGACCACCCTGCTACATACTGCAAACGCCCTCAAGCAGAATAAAGCATGGGCCTTCAAGAGTAAGTCATTTCCCTTTTGTTCCCAAAATTAAGCATTTTACAACGGTACAGATCTGGTTGTCAGAAAATGTTACTTTTAGTTAAATTTGCTTGAGTTTGGTTTGGTATCGTAGTTACTAAGCATCTGGGTTTAGTTGATAAGAAAGCTACTTATATTAAAATTTTATTTGAAAACTAGACTTTATGAATCGATCTTCTATTGTATAAATCGTTTCAGAGTAAGGTAATGAAATGTATGGAATTATGACGCTTTATTGTAAAGATTTGTGAGAGGAAAGGTAATCGGCATAGGCAATTTACACGCTCTTTCGATACCTGTGCTTTTTTTTTCATAAATTTCTAACCGATGACCTTCCCAATTATGGATGCCAATTTATTCTTAATTTTAATAAAGAGAATTTTTGGGTTAGATCAATGAATTATATTTATGCATTAAAACTTTTCATTAAATTAAAATTCATGGTTACTAGAGATTCCTTTTGAGTGTTCAATTCAAATGTAAAGATTTAGAATATTCAATAAAAAACAAAATATCTAATTTAAGAATATAAATTTGAAGCATCATACTTTTCCTCCGAAGTCAGTACTATGTATTAAAAAAAATAAATGACTACGATAAAACCATATCAACTCCTATGTCTCCCTCGTTTCTTCCTATGCAATTGTGGGAATCCTTGAGGGGTAAAATATCATATTTTAACTTGATCAAAATCGGCATTAGTTTCTGATGCTTCAAAGTACTCTATCAATTGAAGGGTAAAATATCATATTTTATCTTGGATCAAAAATCGGCATTAGTTTCTCATGCTTCAAAGTACCTCTATCAATTGAAGGGCAAAATATCATATTTTATCTTGGATCAAAAATCGGCATTAGTTTCTCATGCTTCAAAGTCCTCTATCAATTGAAGGGTAAATATCACATTTTATTCGGAACAAAAATCGGCATTAGTTTCATGTTCCAAAGCACCTCTATAAATTGAAGGTAAATATCACATTTTATCTTGAATCAAAAAATCGGCATATTTCATGCTAAAAGCACTCTATCAATTGAAGGATGAAATATCACATTTTATCTTGATAAATATCGGCATTAGTTTCTCATGCTTCAAAGTACTCTATCAATCAATTGAAGGGTAAAATATTACATTTTATCTCGGAACAAAAAAACAAAATCGGCATTAGTTTCATGTTCCAAAGCACCTCTATCAATTCAAACGCAAAGTTCCAAAAGAGTATACCAGCATTTTAAACGAATTCTGCGTCCTCCGCACTTTTACATTTTGTAATGTTTACAAAACCTTATGGCCATTTTCTGTATTGTATGCACTACATGCGATAATTATCTTATATTTAAATAATAATGAAAATGATAATGTATAGTTTCAAAATAATATTCTTAAAAATTATATATTTTAGCCTATTTACTGTTTTGATAAGAGAAAATTATGATGCATCTAGATTATTTTTAAAAAATTTAAATTTTAGAGTTTAATTTATGAAGCAGGAAAGTATATAATTTTGATCTAGATTATTTTAACGTCAGTTTTACGTGTTTTGTCGCAAATAAGTGATCTAAACGTTCATAATCTTTGAATTTTAAATTTAATTTGCAAACAGGAAAACAAAGTATTCTTAAAAAAATATTATTCCCTCATAGTGAAAAGTTTGACGTAATGCATTCAATACTGAACCAGTAACAAAAGTAATTCATAAATTTTAACAGTTTCTGTTTTGAAACCTAAAGTTTAACAGATTAAATTTTTGTCATAAACATTATGGCAAATATAACTTGATGTAGAGCATACGAACTTTAAAGGCCTTGAAACATTGAAAATGAAATTTTGACTGCAAATTATGGAAATGTTACAGACGGGACGCCTTATCTATAACCGAAGTTGTGTAAATTGTGCCAATAGTTTGCTTTTTCTTGCTTAATTGTTAAAAGTATTTCTAACAAAAGAGTTTAATTCAGCAGTTTAGAAGCAATTCAAAATCATCATGGAATGAATTTTTAATATCTGTAATTTCAGCAAGACGTCAGTAAAATTCATATAAGATTAGTCTTAGTGTTAACTTCTTTCTCTTTCTTCAAGGCTTAATATTAAAACAGCAATATCTACAAAATTTTCATTTTTTCACAAGATCCAAATAGATTGTACTATACTTATGATAATAATTGATTCTGGTTCTGAATATAAGCAGAGTTACAAACTGGTTGATATTAGCGAACCTTTGTTTTACAGTAAATACTGTACAGAAATTTTAAAGGTAGCATTATTTGACATTAAGCCGAAGCCAGCCTTGTAAGTACATTCAATATATGCTTTAATAATATTCTTCCTTTCTAAAAGTAAAATGGCAATTTATTTCAATTCTAAGTGTCTGATTAACTTGTTCACGGTTGTTTGATTATTAAAGGCCTGGATATATTTTAGTTGAATCGGTGGAACTTAACTACCACATGTACCAGTGCAGATTCACAAAAAAGTTTTCAGAAAATTTCAGAGTTAATTTGAAGAAGCTTTTCCTGAATCACGCGATAGAACAATAAATATTAAATAATAATATAATAACAAACTGAATAACAAATTTGAAAATCAAAATAATTTTTATCTTGGCAAGGGAATGAAAAATCGTCGCTAAAGGACGAATGTCGTGCACAATATTTTAAAAAAGTCACATTTCAAGTCTTTATTTCTTTTATTCTTTGAGATAGCTAATAATGACGAAGAAAATGAAGTTAATGCTAAACTTGCACACTAAGACATTTGAAGTGTTCAAAAGCGAAGTTTTACTTCTGCACATTGTATTCAGTCTTTAACCTGTTTTACCATAAGGAACAAGCCACTGTGAAGCTGTCCAATCTTTGGTAAAATGTATAGAATGAATTTAATAAAAGTGTATATGAATGTTGTATGAGTGAACTCGTAAAAGGTATTTGAATGTTGCGATTTGAACTTCGTAAAAGGTATATGAATGTTGTATGATTGAACTTAGTAAAAGCGTATATATGAATGTTGTATGATTGAACTGCAAAGGTACAGAATGTTGTATGAGTGAACTTCGGTAAAAGGCATATGAATGCTGTATGATTGAACTTTTGTAAAGGTATATGAATGTTAGAAGGAGTGAACTTCGTAAAAGGTATTTGAATGTTGCGTGATTGAACTTCGTGTGCTGCATATGAATGCTGTATGAGTGAACTTGGTAAAAGGCATATGAATGTTGTATGACTGGACATCGTAAAGGCATATGAAAGTTGTATGAATGAACTTGAAAAGGCATATGAGTTTTTTTCTAAACTTCGGCCACATCTGCATAGGGTTCTATCTATTGTTCATGGAACTCTACTATTTAGTATTAATTTATTTACGTACCAACTTACCATATTCTGCCCATGTCAGTTCTAAAGTAGTTCTTTTCGCCCACAAGCAGGTTTATTGAATAGATCTCATCAAATAATTTAACTTCAATATACTACTAGCAAGAAGAGCGGTATATATTATTTTTTCCAACGAATCATTAAAAAGTGTTTTCTACAAAGTTAAAAAAGCCTGAGTTTAATACGAATAAATACAGTCTCCATACCCTTGTCTTAGATCATAGAAGGCTTTCCCTCATTTTTTTTATGAGAAATTAGCGAAATGTTCCCTTCGAAACAAAGCTCTCTTTTACGAAACCGAAGAAGGTTTTATGAATTTTAAATGATTTATTTACATTGATTTGAAGGTGTCTAAGATAAAATCTACAAATTTATGCCTTTCTAATACATTAAAAGTTCGATTAACCGTCAATAGTTTAGCTGTCAGTTTCTGCTATCCGTCATCGTCAGGTTTAATATCCGTCATCAGGGTTTAATATACGTCGACTTCAGGTTTAATATCCTTCATCGTCAGGCGGTTTTAATATCCGTCATCGTCAGGTTTAATATCCGTCATCGTCAGGTTTAATATACGTCAACTTCAGGTTTAATATTCTTCATCGTCAGGTTTAATATCCGTCATCGTCAGGTTTAATATCTGTCAAGGTCAGGTTTAATATCCGTCATCGTCAGGTTTAATATACGTCATCGTCAGGTTTAATATCCGTCATCGTCAGGTTTAATATGCGTCATCGTCAGGTTTAATATCCGTCATCATCAGGTTTAATATCCGTCAATGTAGGATTATAATATTACAATGCATTTCTGTGCACTAACTACTACTCTTATATTGAAATTTATATTGATCGTTATTAAAATTAAATACAATATGTGTGTATTATTCACTTTTAAAGGATTTTATTTTCATTTTCGTCTCACGTCAGAAGTAAAATCATGTTGCTGAATATATACATTAAGATATTTCTGTTATCCGTCATCGTCAGGTTTAATATCCGTCAACCTAGGCTTATAGTATAACAATACATTTCTGTGCACTAACTACTACTCTCGTATTGAAATTTATATTGATCGTTATTAAAATTAAATACAATATGTGTGTATTATTCACTTTTAAAGGATTTTATTTTCATTTTCGTCTCACGTCAGAAGTAAAATCATGTTGTTGAATATATACATTAAGATATTCTTCGTTATCCGTCATCGTCAGGCTTAATATCCGCTCAACCTAGGCTTATAGTATAACAATACATTTCTGTGCACCAACTATACTACTCGTATTGAATTTATATTGATCGTTATTAAAAAATTAAATACAATATGTGTGTATTATTCACTTTTAAAGGATTTTATTTTCATTTTCGTCTCACGTCAGAAGTAAAATCATGTTACTGTCTATATGTATTAAGATATTTCTGTTATCCGTCTACTCGGTTATCAGTCACATCTCTGGTCTGGACGTAGACGGTCAATCGAACTCTTTCTGTGTACTACTATTCCTTTTTATAACGAAGATATTTATTAGTGATTGTAAGACGAGTTTTCAAATGTTTCCGGTTATAAAACTTCTGTTTTGGTAAAAGACACTAAATTATTAGGTTGAAAAAGTATCAATTCACAACGAATTTTATAAGCTACTCATTTTCGCGTCTTCATTGTTCATGCATTGAATTAAGAAAAGTAAATTTTAGCTCCCTGCAGCTGTGTCATCCATATTTAAATTTTCCGCACATACCCGTCTAAGTGGTTTTCATTCTACACAAACACATCTAAGAAAATTTAATAAAATTTTTTGCCTTGGAGCAATTGCAAAGTAAACTTATATTTTAAACAAAAGAAGCAAAAAGATCTTCTAGGCTCTCTGTATTATGCAAATTCAGTTCATTGCTCTGTTGTTAATGGATCTTGAACTTCAGGAACTGATTTATGCATTGCATTAGACTGATAATTTTTTATGCTGACATACAAGACATCCTTTTCTACGAACCCATCATTTACAAACCCAGGCCTTTCCAGGGTAAACGCTGTTGAACTAACTATTTTTTGTTATCTTTTACGAACTGGTTCTATTCTCTAAGCTAATTCATTTAGATTCATTTTTCATTCAGTCGCGACTCGTAAACCCGAAATAATAAAAGGAAGATCATAATAAGGTATGACCAACCTGCTCCTCCAGGTTACGGTAGATCAAGATGATACTTAAGTAAAGATATTAATGTGTAAAAGACACGTGATAATTTTGAAAATTCGCAAAATTTTAATGGTCCGCAAGAGGTTATTAACAGTTCTATCGCTTAATTTTGCTTTCTTTATTAACAATTCAATCACTCTAAGTCGCTAACTTCAATCGCTGAATTGCTTTCGCTATTAACAGTTCAATCGCCAGTTTCGATTTCGCCATTAACAGTTCAATCGCTTACTCGCTTTCGTTATTGTACCCAATCGCTTAAATCGCTTAATTCAATCACTTAAATTGCTTAAATCAATCACTTAAATCGCTTAATTCAACGATTCTAAATAGTACAATTCAATCGCTTACTCTCGCTGCCACAATAATTCAATCGCTTAATTTCACTTTCGTTACAATAATTCAATCACTTAATTTTGCTGTTATTAACAATTCAATCGCTTAATTTATTCTACTTAAATTGTTTTAATTCCTATCGCTTAAATTGCTTAATTCTTTTCGTTTAAATCGCTAAATTGATCACTAAATCGTCAAATTTAGCGCTTAATTCTCTTTCGTTATTGACATTTCTTTAATCGCTTTAAATCGCTAAATTCTATCGCTTAATTTCTTCTTTCGTTTTAATATTTCAATCGCTTAATTCTATCAAGCACCGTTTAATTCTATTTCAAATTCTCATTTCGTTAACAACATTTAAATCAAGCCCAATCGCGAAATTCTATCGCTTCAATCTAATTCTAGAGTTAACTTGACATTTGAGGTTTCCCAGTGCGATTCGTAAAACAATATGCATTCGCTTGAATATTAATGACTATCGCCATTCGGCAATTCCTCAGGTTTAGCACTTTTACAAACAATATCGTAAACTTTCTGTACGATATCTTGCTTCATTGCGAATTCATAAAACCCTCAGAATAATTTAACATTCATCTGACAGGAGATACAAATGCTTTTCCAATAGAAGCTTTTCTCTATGTAGAGCGGATACAACAAATTCCGTAGCTCATCTACGGAATCTTCAATCACTTCTGCGGATAGTTTTACATCCTTTTCTGTGCAGCAGCACATGCATGGCGGCTAGATTGATTGCTAGACAAGAATATTTAAAAAATGAAACAGGCAGTGGAAAAGGTTTGCATATCTTAATCTTTACCGCCTTTGAAAAGGTATTAGGAAGCACATTCTTGTTTCTTCATTAAACTCTTCTTGAAATGTAAATGATATATCAAAATTCCATATAGCCGTAACTCACCTGAATTAACATAAGCGCCTGTTTGGTGTTCTACATATGAGCTAATGGCAAAAACTGAAGCATTTTATGTAAAATTGATTACTAACATTTTACATATTGTTACAAAGCTATAAAGTTGTTTCCCTGAGATGCTAATCTTGGCGACAAACTTGGCGACTTATGATAAATTTATGATCTTATGACAAAAGGAATTTTCTAGAAGGACCTCGAACTTTCAACCTATTTCTACCTGTTTCAGAACTTTCTGGAGATTACGTCACTTCCTGCGTATTGATGTCACTTCCTGTTGAAAAGTATAAAGCCAACTCCTCGCCAAGAAGAGTTAGTTGATTTTGATCAACAAGCAAGCTGGTGAGCTAAGAAGCCTTTGAGAGTTGTGTTGAGATTTATAATGGTAATATCTGTAGTGAATTTTTACAAGTGCTGTTTTAATATACTTGTGCTACGTTTCTTTGACTTAGAATATTTGTAAAATTAAGAGCTTTATTTTTTTTTTTTAAATCCTGCTTATTGACTGCATTCACGTACACCCACAAGACGATTTTAAGTACAGTATACATGGAAAACAGAGATTCACACGAAACTGTTAAAACTAAATTAAAGGGTTAGGGCGTAGTTGAGTGGAACTTTTAGAAATGAATAAAAAAACAAAATCAAAGATCTCCCGTTCTCTTCTTTCACTTATGAAAATTTGCGAAATATTGTTCCGAAATTAGGGAATTGGAATTGTAATTCAAAAGCAGGAATTCTCCAAAAGAATTCTCATGAAATACGATTTGGGGACTCAAAACTAGAGTAAAGTAAGAAGATTTTTGAATTATTTTAAACAATATTACTATCATTTGCGGAAATTCAGTTGTAGTATCAATCTTTGACATACATAAAAAAATTGTTCTTGATGTGGAGATAGATACAAGAATGTATATAGAATTTATTTTTTATTGCGTGCAACCAAATTCTTTAAAAGTGATTCATATTTTGAAAAAATGTGGAAAGATAATCAAGGCAAATTATAAATTTGCATTTCATTATTTAAAGTCTACAAATTCCTTAATGTCATTTTATCAAACAAACATCTTTTAGAAGCGGATCCTTTTTCCCTTTTTTTCCACTGCTGCTGCAAGAAATAATATATTCATGTTTTTAAAATTTCTGCTATTTAAGTACGTCATGAAATCTTTAATTTAAAAAAAGAGTTTTTAATCATAACCCTATTTCTCAATAGGATATAGTAATGCAAAAGGGAAACAGCCGCCATTTTTATGGTATTATTATTTTTTAAATTTTATTTATTTATTTTTGAATCTGTCTTAGGGTTCAAATTTTCTCTCGCCTCTATAGAGCTGAAGTTTGAATAAGGGGCGACGCTTCACGCATTGTCTTCGTATTGAAAAATATTGTGCGATATTGCACAATATTCGCAATATTGTATAATATCGTGCAATATCATATAATATTATATAAAATCGAACAATATTGTACTATATTGCACAATATTCGCAATATCATATAATCTTAATATAAATAAAAGTCATTGTGGGTATGTGAGTATGTATGTGGGTATGTATATGGGTATGTGACTATGTTCCACATCTCCTCCTAAATCAATGGACGGTTTTCAACCAGATTTTGTACACTTATTATTTAAGAAAAGGGAAGACACTTAAGAACTTTTTTAAGTCCAAAAGTTAATTAAACAGGCAGTTAATTAGAAATTAACCGAAACCGTTTTTCCGCAGTAACTTCGGAGCAAATTGTCTGACAAAACATATTTTATACCATCTTAAAAGTTCCAAATTTTACCTTTCAATGATAATACCAATTTCATTTCTGTAACATTTTTTCTTCGATTGTTATTAATTTTACTAGTTCAGACAACAATTAAATAATTAACAAAGTCCATTGACTCTGCGATTCTCGATGAAGAATATTTTATTTTTCAACCGGTTGTCACGTGATCCTTCAGGAATGCGAAAACATGTGGAATAAATTATTTTTAAAATCAAATATCACGTAATCCTTCTTTCCGCTGTAATCTCGAACAAATTGTCCGAACAAATTATTTTTATCATCTTAAAGATAAAAACTTGCCTTTTCAATGATACCAATTTATTTCTGTGACATTTTTTCATTCAATTTTATAAATTTTAAATTTTACGTGCAGACGATTTTGAAATAAGCAAATTTATAGCTACTCAGTTGCTAGGAAATGGTTGACTTTGAACTAATTTACCTTTATTTCTGAAAATTTTGCTTATATTTATAAGTATCAAAATAAGGCAGAATTTACATGTATCTGTCTGTCTGTCGCATCGACTGGTCGGTCACAAGAACTCCCTCCTAAACGGTGAACGGTAGCGACGTGAAATTTACATACTACGGCATTCTAGAGCATATTTTAGGTCAAAGGTGTTATCTTCAACTTTCAGAGTTAATTAGTTCTTAGATATTTAATTAAATAACGAAGATTAGCCGCTTTAAGCCTAATGCTTAGACGTTTTTTGCCAATAACTTCTGAAACTTTATTAGACAACAATTATTTTTATGCCATTTTAAAGACCAAAAAATGATCTTTTTAATGCTATTAATTCCATTGCGATGAAATGTTTTCTCCGATTGCTATAAAGGTTTAAAAATATTTTTTAACGTAATTTCTAACAATACTTTTTATTCTTATAGAAATAAATTCAAGCCAAATTACTGTTTCGCGCGCGGGCTTTTGCCAGTGTTAATTGTCAGGGCCACCTTCCGATAAACCTAGGATGATAGTCGGTGTGCCAGTACTACTAATACGTAACCTCGATATACCGAGACTGCGCAATGGCACACAGTTAAAAATTACACACCTAGGTACAAACGTCGTGAAAGCTACTGTTATGACTGATATAGGGAGAACAGAGAGTGTTTTAATTCCACGCCTTCCGATAACACCGAAGGATTTATCATCACAGTTCAAAAGGTAACAAATCTCTGTAAAAATATCATTTGCGAAGCTCAGGGCCAGACACTGAAAGTGGCAGGCGTACATTTGGAAAAACCATATTTTTCCCATGGGCAACTATATGTGGCCTGTTCACGTGTGTGCAGCCCACACAACCTCTACATCCGTGCAAATAACGTGGTATACAAAAGTATATCATCATAGATAAACAATTTACATAACTATATCAGCATACATGTACAGTACACTCCTGTCAGCCGTCCAATTAAGTATTATCAACCGTCAGAACTTTTCCTTTCTCCTTTCA
This sequence comes from Araneus ventricosus, assembly GCA_013235015.1. Lineage (NCBI taxonomy): Eukaryota > Metazoa > Arthropoda > Arachnida > Araneae > Araneidae > Araneus > Araneus ventricosus. The sequence continues at coordinate 11,103 of BGPR01021308.1, forward strand.
AAATGCAACAAAACATTTACATTCGTGAATTAAAAAAAAAGAATAATTCAAATTCTTCGCGCACGAAGTCGCGGGTAACAGCTAGTATTATATAAAATCGAACAATATTGTACTATATTGCACAATATTCGCAATATCATATAATATTATATAAAATCGAACAATATTGCACTATATTGCACAATATTCGCAATATTGTATAATATCGTGCAATATCATATAATATCGAACAATATTGTGCAACATGTTGTGCTACCTGGGAACGGAATATCAACATAATTAAACATAACTAAACAAAAACTAAAAATTGAACTAATTTCAAACGATAGTACAGTCGACGATGTTATAACGACCACGCATTATAAGGACCATTCCATTATAACGACCAGTGATAAAATCCCCAACTCTGTTTTTCTATGCACTATGTAATTTTACTTCCGGTATAACGACCGTACGGTGTCGTGTAATCCCAATACAACGTCCGAAATCAGCGAACACTCTTCCCGGTATTTTTCTAAAAAGAACATGTTTGTGAACGTAAATGACCTTGATTATTGTATTGCCAAGCTTTGTAGATGTAGAGTCTTCAGTGTTACAGTTCAACTTTGACGGGGGGGGGAGGGGAATTTACCCACTCACCACAGAGCGGAAATTAGAATAGCCTAGAATAAAAAAATTGCCAAGTGATATTGAGACTTTAAAATGTTTGTTTAAAAGGCAGAACATTTTCCCCTCTTTTGTTCTTTTTGTTTTTGTGTGTGTGTTGTTGTTTGTCCAATTAAAATGTTCTGAGTCTTGGGCAATCAATGTTTGTTCAAATAGAGTAAAAGTGCATAGCACTGGGACTCAATCTGGCTATGTAATCTTTGTTGTTGTATTTATCATCTGTAACGGAAATCGAAAATTTTGTTTTGCAAAAAGCACATATGCAGAAAAGACAAACAACCATTTCTGATTCTTTCTTTAAAAAATAAATTTTTTTGTAAGTATATAACACACTTTATTTTCTACTTTAAAATCTGTTTCAGAAATATATTTTAAATTGATAAAATTTTATTTTTAATACCATTGATTAAATATAAGTTGAGTATTTAGTTGGAATCTCTTTAAAAATTGCCTATTTACTCCCACTCGTTATAAAGACCTTTTGCTGTGAGACGCAGAGGGTCGTTATAACGAGCGTCGACTGTATATGGAAAAATGTAGAAACAGAAATTTGTTTGTGATATTTTTTCAAGCACAGCCTGATCTGAAAATGTGTATTTTGGAGGTGGTTCGTGATTGCGTAGCTGTATCCAGTCGATAATTCATCGTTTCAAAAATAAGCCAGGTTTTCGCATTTTATCATAAGTAGTAGCTATTACAAAATATCTTTTGACGTGAAAACATCTTTCCGCTCGTTACAGTGAGAGTTGGTCGAACTTTCTTGCGAGACAAAATACCGTCAGATTTGAATCGCTAATAACTACCAAGCTAATAATGAGAAAAGAATAGTTGACCCACAACGGATAGATCATATCTGTAAGAGTTTGTCTCATAGTATTTGTTTTGCCTGTGGCGATCGTACCAGTGTAGGCGCATGCGCGTGTTTATTATGAATTAGCTTTATGTACGGTTAAAAATGAGTGTAGCGTGGAAACGCGTTTAGCTAGGAAGTTGATTCTGGTGTCATTTCAACGAGTTTGAGGAGTGTTACTAGGGCCCAAAGTGAGATAATAAAAATATTTATCAGAATATAAGTAAAAATCGGTATTAAATTGAAAAATTAAAACTCCGCATGTTTTTTGATTATAACATGCAGTGTTTCCTTTCGAATTGTACGAAACTTACATAATACTTGACAATACGTAAAAGAAACATTGCATTAAAATTTGAATTCAAAAATTTGAATATTACGGGAAATATGAGCATTTATAGTAAATAATGTTTTACTGCGCATACACGAAATATAGTTCTATATATTGTCAACAGATGGCGCCATCAAAAGCTACTCTAAATAAAACATAAGAAAGGCGCGTTTCGCATCCGCGCCGTAGATTTTTCGTGAAAACGTCGGGATAAAATCATAAAACAAGTGTTTCGTATTAATATGTAATTTAATTATCAATCTATTTGATACAATATTTACACAGAGTAGTATAATGGTTACAGAGTAGATAAATCACAAGTTTATCGCATGTAGCAAGGGTCTGTGGTAGCTTGTGATTTATCTATTCTTCAACCATTATACTACTCTGTGTAAATATTGCATTACAGAGATTTTTCGTATTAAATTACATATTAATACGAAACACTTATTTTATGATTTTATTCCGACGTTTTCGCGAAAATTCTACGGCGCGGACCCGAACTGCGCTTTTCTTATGTTTTTATTGATATTATCATACTAGAAACTTGAACTTTAATAAATTCTGAAGATTTAAATCCTTCTATAAAACAATGTACTTCTTTTTAATTAACTAAAATTTCTAAAAGAAAAGAGAGAGAGACGAACTTTCTGTGTTGTAATTTTCAATCGTCTTCCTCGTCACTGTAATTGCACTCTTTCAGAAGTCGAAAACAGCACTTTCAAAATTCGGAATCTTCCTCTTCGATCAATCAATTAATTGTAATTGAACAATTTGACGAATCAATTTTCTTCTAAAGTGTCAAGGTCAACGCATGTAATTTCTGTCGTATAAAAGCACGTCCTAAGCTGTGCACTGAATAATAAGATGGTATGGAAATGATAAAAGCAACCAACCAGTTTGCAGCGGAAAAAAATAAAAGACCAAATAAAAACCAAATTTTATAAAAAATTTCTGTATCAAATAATTTCCCTTGAGTTATTTTAGTATGAATTAAACTTACAATTAATCTTTAAAAATCATTATGCGTGAAACATCATATCTTAATACAGGAGAGAGAATTCTTAAGTTATGTTCTAATTTTTTAATGTTTTATTTTTTCATTCTTAGCTTTCAGTCCTTAAATTATGTTTCTATGTTGTTATAGAGCATATTCTATAATTTGTAAGAATGGCAAATAAATATTCGGAAATATCTTCAATTAGAAAAAGAGACCCAAATTATTTCAAATTGTATTAAATCTATTTTCTGACCCGTATTTTGAAGTAAGTCCTTGTGAGTTTTGCCACCAAGGTGCCTTGT
>BGPR01021308.1:14261-26667 GCA_013235015.1 Araneus ventricosus
TGAAGTAAGTCCTTGTGAGTTTTGCCACCAAGGTGCCTTGTGCGTCGTGAACTCAGAGTCGGAGCTTCGTAATTTCGAGTCCCGATTCAATCAAAAATGTTAGCTGTATGAGAGTTTGAGTAACATGAACATTTATTGACGTGGAAACGTCTTTCCGCTAGTTACAGTGATAGTCGGTCGAACTTTCTTGTGTGACAAATAAATATTCGGAAATATCATCAATTAGAAAAGAGACCCAAATTATTTCAAATTGTATTAAATCTATTTTCTGACCCGTATTTTGAAGTAAGTCCTTGTAAGTTTTGCCACCAAGGTGCCTTGTGCGTCGCGAACTCGGAGTCGGAGCTTCATAATTTCGAGTCCCGATTCAATCGAAAATGTTCCCTGTATGAGAGTTTGAGTAACATGAACATTTATTGACGTGAAAACGTCTTTCCGCTCGTTACAGTGATAGTCGGTCGAACTTTCTTGTGTGACAAAATACCGTCGGATTTGAATCGCTAATAACTACGAGACTAATAATGCGAAAAGAATGGTTGACCCCACAACGGATGGATCATATCTGCAAGAGTTTGTCGCATAGTACTTGTTTTGCCTGTGACGTCATCGTACCAGTGTAGGCGCATGTGCGTAATTGTTGTGAATTAGCTTTATGTAAGGTTATAAATAAGTTTTATGATTATTTGTTTCGTGATTTTATCCCGACGTTTCCACGAAAAATCTACCGCGCGGACGCGAACTGCGTCTTTCGTATGTTTTTTTAAAATTTTTCGCACCTTTTGGGAAATTATTACTGTGGATTGCTTTCTTTCTGAAAACGGGACATTTCGGCGTCCCAGAGTTAGTCTGTCCCATTAATCGTGAAAGTCCCGATTTTTTACCCTTTACTCCGATTCCAAATAACGACTCGGATTTGTCCCGGTTTTCAAAAAAATTGCCAAATTGTCCCGTTTTTACATGCGAATGAATAGTTTATCTTAAGGAACTGAAGAAAAAGATAAGCTGGATTTGATTTTTATAAATTAGATTTTGAAGATTTATTTCCCCAACTTTTATTTTACCCAGTATATGGTCACCGAGTTTATTGTATAATCCTAGCTCCATGCAGTAATTCTTTGAATATTATTAACGTGCAGGTTCGTGCTTTATTAGTATCAATAGTGAAGTGATCAAATGTCCCGTATTTATCGGACAGTCCCAGTTTTAGTGTCTTTGTCCCGGTTTGATTCCCTTCACCTCTTCACTTTAGGATAGAGGTTCCAAACCTGTGGCACGCGTACCCCTGGGGGTACGTGAAAGACTATCTGGGGTTACGCGAGATCAAAGTTGTTAATGGCGGAAACGAGAAAACATAAGGGATTAAAAAATTAAAGAATATTGTTTTACCAAATGAATACTTGCTATTTAATAACTATACCACTTGGATAGTTGATTATTACGAAGTGTAATTTTTAGCTATCCTTATAATTAAGATGTTAATCACATTGCAGGTTTCATATGCTTTGGCGTTTTACTAATACTATTGTATAAATGGAATGACACGTAAAATCAAAAATAAGATCTGTAAATGTTATGAATTTGAAACATTTGACTCTTAAACTCACCTTAACATTATTGATAAAAACTTCTTTGCATAGACGGCTGGTGCGGAGTGGGGAGTTGGATATGATGGTAGGGGTACGCCAAAACCGAAATAATAATCGAGGGGTACGCCAAAACCGAAATAATAATCGAGGGGTACGCGAGAGAAGCAAGGTTGGGAACACTTGCTTTAAGATGATGGCGATCATGCAAAGAAGGAAATTAAGTCCAGAGAAAACCAGTGAGAGTAGCCTCCCCTAAACTTTCTCGTATACTTCTCAAAAATTTGTCATTTCCCCTCCACCTGCGTGGATAAAAAATTCGAACCTACTGTAACCCAGAATGCAATGACTATCAGAAGGTTTTTCATTGCAGATTATAGCGATTGTAAAATATTGAGGTGAAGAATCATATTCAAAGAGATGCCTCTGTGTTAAAACTTGGCAATATTTATTTCCTATCATACTCTAGCAAGCTCCGCTAATCCGAGGCCGTGCGCGAGCGGTAACAAAACAGTAAATAAAACGAATCTTTCACACACTTCCACTCTTGCCCGCTCAAAGACAAAGTGACGTGATCCTTCCGCGTGCACAGAGATTGCTACCAGTACGCATGCGTAAGGAGAATCGCATTAGAAAAATTTATTATGCAATTTGAACGCCTTTTTTTAACCGATTGAAACGAAATTTGGGCACAGATTTATAATTAATGTTAGCAACCGTCATACCCATTTTTATTTATCTAACCCAAAGGGTTTAGGAGATATAATTTTTACAAGTATGCGATTATACAGTCCGACAGACCATCGACCTTTCGACGGATTTTGGCCAAAATTTGGTACGGGCCTTCATTCATGATGATGAAACTGTGCACCAAATTTTAACCATCTAGCTATTGAAGTGTTTGAGTTATAGTGTTCACATGACCGCGGACAGACAGACAGACTTTCCGTGGACTGATTTTGTCCAAAAGTTGACAGAAACCTACAAATTATATGTAAAGATCAGATACCAAATTTAATTTCCGTAACTGTAATAGTTTTCGAGTTATCGTGTTCACAGACAGACAGACATAATTCCGAAATTGTGTTTTTCGGACTCAGGGAGGTCTAAAACGTGGAGATTCGCCAAAATCTCGAGTTCGAATTTTTTGACGATTACAATACTTTCTCTTCGTATACTTTGCATACGAGAAAGTAAAAAAGCAATAAACCTAAAACTTTGTCTTTCCTCAGCTGGAATGAGTAAACAAACAAACCCACTCACTGTTTCTTAATCGTGGAAGATCTCTTCCATTGTATTCTTCCGAAGCACGTGCGCTGTCCTCCCCCTCTCCCCTTCTGTTGGGAAATCCCCCCCTGTGACGTCAGAATGGCCTCCTTTTTTTCTCTTCTTCTTGTTTCAAATCTGTGACAGTGTCTACCGCGTGCGAGAAAACGGTCACGGTTAATGCAGATCTGTAAATGCGCGGGTCATCCCAGCTTGTTTCGTGCAGGACATGGGCGAAAGGCAAGTTCTAATTCGTCTTGCTGAACAGTAGAGAGACATTCGCAGTTATTTTTTGATGCAAGGTCAGTGGCAAATCCAGGATTCGGGTCTAGGGGGTGCTGAGGTCATACAAATTTTGTATCGTCGTGACGAATGTCAAACCTCATGGCTTATGTAAACCAAAACACTTTAACTTTACAGACTTTACTCACCTGGCAATACGAATCATAAAGAACACTAGAATACTTTCGATAATTTAATAAAAAATACAATGAAATAGCTAGACAAAAAATGTTTTCGACCGCGTCAACGCTACAAGTGCAAGTGGAATGACCAGAAAAGTAGGAAAATTTTCGAGCCTGTCAAGCCAGAAAGCAATGTTGTCACGTTTTTATTATCTTTTTTAAAAAAGGGAAATTAAGAACAACAGTTGTAGTGATTTTAAATAAAATCAAGAATTCTGGTTTAGCTCTGGGGCGGAGCCTGCTACCCGATAGACCTCCCCCCTGGATTCGGTTATTACCTAGTAATATATATATATATATATTACAAGGTATTTATATAATATATATTACAAGGTATATATATTAAAAGGTGGATAATGAACTGCATCCTTTTCAAAACAAGATATTAAACTGGGATTTTTGTAATTACTTGTATTAATCTCTATTAATAATAGAAGCAAATGTGGGCGTATTTATCTGTCTGCCGACGCTCTACAAGCGAAACCGTTTGACTTGGAGTTATCAAAAATATTTACTTAGGCATTAAGATGTGTTACTGTTCGCTTCAGAAACCTGAGCCTATCACTATTCCACAGAGGGGCGCTTTTCCAGAGTTCTTTGCTAGGCGCGTTTTTTCTAGTAGGTATGCTTTCCCGATGTGGATATTCATGTTCCCTTTGAATCGTACTATTTTGTTTTAATTCAAAACTTATTCAATATTTCTGTATCTTACTTTAAAAAATTTGAAAATCGCCTCCTACATTTTCACCTCACCCCTATTTTAGGAACATCAAAGCGGACTGGAGCATGCGCAAAAGCGCAGAGTGTTCCCCTATCTTAAAACAGACAGTATATTTAGATGACTTTTCTGGGGCTATTTTTGTGTATCTCCGAACCTTCTTGAAACAGGAGACACCCAAGTGTCTATATGTTTGAAATAACTTTCTCCGATTCTGTTGAAGTAGTAAAAGAAACCGCTCACCCCTAGGGGTGATTGGCAATTAGTAAGAAGAGCACTTTTCCAGACTTCTTTGTTAGGTGCGTTTTTTCTTGTAGGTATTCTTTTCCGATGTCTATATTCATTTTCTCTGTGAATCGTGCTATTTTGTTTTAATTCGAATCTTGAGTAATATTTCCATATCTTACTTTAAAAAATATGAAAATCGCCTCTTCCATTTTCACCTCACCCCTATTTTAGGAAAATCAAAGCGAAATGGAGCATGCGCAAAAGCGCGGAGTGTTTCCCTATCTTAAAACAGACAGGATTGAACATCTAAAAAGATAAAAGATAAGGATGAATATCCAACAAGATAAAAATCAATATAAGCAATTTAATTGATGTGCACAAGTGCAGCATCATCCAGGAAAAATTGCGAAGTACAAACTAACTAAAAATACTAATAAAGGGAATTTTATTTGTGAAGGAGTTGAAAACACAAAAATAATAGCAGACAACAATAAGAAGTAAGAATCCGGTGGTTGACTTCATCAGAGGCCATTCTTCCATGCAGATTCAAAACTAGAATAGGTTTTCTGTAGAGGAAAAAACTTGAAGGTCTAATGATTTATTATCCTCTAAGGCCTGAACCCATTCCGGAATGTATTAGAAAGTAAAACATTTATTCACAAAGAAGAAATTAAAAACAGTCTTGTAAACAAAGTATGAAAAGAAGACAGTATATTTAGACGATTTTTCGGAGGTCATTTTTGTGTATCTCCGAACCTTCTTGAAGCAGGAGACACCCAAGTGTCTATATGTTTGAAATAACTTTCTCCGAGTCACGTGTCTGTTGAAGGTAGCAAAACCGCATCATTACCGTCTATAAATTGATTCAATTCGCTCGCGTGGGATTTTTACCTTTTGGTTTCCTCGCAGCAAACGATCAGCTCACGCGTTCAATACTATAACCAGTCAGGAACAAGGCTGCAAAGGTAAAAAGCATAACTCGGATGTTTTACCTTGTTCACCTGTTATTTTCTGAATTAACAAGAGTGACATCCGTTTGAATAGTTATATCGCATTTTCCTTATTGCTTTAGTTACCGCGTATAAAATACAAACACATAAATTGTTGGAATTTTTTAAAAGAATCCAAGGAAATTTTAATTAGATCTCCGACTTTTTTGAGGACTAAAAATCATTTTTTGTGATTTATATCTGTCTGCAATACGATGATTCAACCAGCGGAAGTGGCCTCCACGAAACTTTCTCGTATTACTTCTCAACATTTGTCATTTCCTTCCCCTCTGCGTGGATAAAAAATTCGAACCTACTGCAACTATTCCAATGACTATCAGAAGGTTTTCATTGCTAGAATAATGATGATAGTAAAATATTTGGGGAAAGATCATATTCGAAAGAGATGCGTTTATGTATGAAACTTAGCAATATTTATTTTTTCTATCCACCTCTAGCAAGCTCGACTAAATAGCAGAGGCGTGCGCAGAGCGAAAACAGGAGAAAATGACCTCTTCGCTTTCCTGACCAGCTTGCGATGCGCGAGAATTGCTTTCCAGTACGTAAGTAAAACAAGTATGCGATTATACAGACCTACAGACAATCACCCTTACGTCAGTTTGGCCCAAAATTTTATACGGACCACATTCATGATGATAAAACTGTGTCCTTATTTATCCATCTAACTATTCAAGTTTTGATTATAGAGGTTCACGCGATAGACCGCGGACAGACAGACAAAGACTTCGACAGACGGAGTTTGTCAAGAGCAGAAACCTACAGATTGTATGTGCAAGATCACATACAAATGTTCATGCCCCGTAGCTCTAATAGTTTCAGTTATCTTCACAGACTGAACATGGAATTCCAAAATTGTTGTTTTTCGGACTCAGGGAGGTCTAAAACGTGGAGATTCGTCAAGATCTCGAGTTCGAGTTTTTTTGAGTTACAATACTTTCTCTTTGTACTTCGTATAATGTAGAAGTAGAAAGGTACGAACAATAAAATCGTTGGATCTTACAAATATTTGGATCTAACTCACTTCGTAAGATGCAAGTACTTTTCCAATAATGTTTGCCTTGCAAAAAAAAAAATATTTCTCATACCCTCAGGATGAAGAGTGAAATTTTCGGATATTCTTCTACATTTATTGATGTAAAGTTTATATTGCTAATATAATAGCCCATCTGTCTCTCGGTAACTTTCTAGTTACCAACAATGAAAACTCGCATATGCATTTGCAGAGACTTATAACTACTATTATTTCATTGTTGAGGATCCTTTCTCAATTTGTATTTATATCCTTTCCTATCGATTATGTAAATAATCTCGATCTTGATATTTCGTGTAGAAATCTAAAATTCTCATTTCAAATTCCGTAATGATGTAAAAAATTCGTAGGATACTGTAGTGTATGTTTGACACAATCTCGATTTTCAGCAATTTGTATTTTTCGGACTGGGAATTTGTTGTTAATTGAAAGTTTGTTTACACGACAATGAGATTTCCTGGATAAATTTATAGATATAACAACTGAAAATACTTCACACAGAATATTGTTTCCAAGAGGTTTTTTGAATAAGAACATGTAAAATAATATGTAAATAAAAAATATTTCCTGTCATAAACATTGACATTTAGTTTATTGTTTTCAATCAAGTTAAACTTTTTTTCTCGATATATATCTATTTAAACAGTCAAATTTGATGGATCGATCAGATATGAAGAGGCAATTTACAGCTGTCATATCGTATCATGACGAGTGATTTTTCTACGTTAAAATAACCGTATTTAGAAATATTATTCAAAAGATGCGTTTTTCATAGTAATTTTATGCAGTTATTAGTTCGATTTTTCATTAATTTTACATTATTCAAAAGGCATTTTTTCATTAGATTTTACATTATTCAAAAGTGCGTTTTTTAGTTTTATGCATTATTCAAAAGTGCATTTTCATTAATTCTATACATTGATTTCAAAAGTGCGTTTTTCATTAATTTTTATGCAAAAAACAATGTATATCCATCAAATCTATATATACTTTTTACAAATCTGAAATTACGATCCTTTACGAAGCAGGTTAAAAATGATATTTAGTGCTGTAAAATGCTAACTTTACATTTTAAAATTACTAAGCAGCTTCACATTTGAAGTTGATATATTTTATATAATTCAAAATAAGGTTTGAGTTTATTGTAGATCGTTTGTAAAATCATTATGAGTACGTGTTGATAGGGAGGTAATAATTTCAGGAACAATATTCCCGATAGTTTTATTTTCCTTTCTCGCTTTTACCACATGAATTTATATCTACGCCTTACATTTGTAGTTCTGGAAAACTATATCTAGATATTCTTTGCTATTTCTTTTCTTTCCATTAGCCATTATTGAATACATTTTCCATTTTTTATTTCGAAAGTATTTTATTTAAACCATTGTATCTCGTTTTTTACTAAAAAATTTAATTATGAAATTTGCTTTGGCATTGTGGACCTTTCACTAATTCTTAATATAAAACTGAATTCAATTCCTTCCTTTTAAAGATGTTTCTAGATTACTGTTCAGCGAAAAACGGATTCCAGAGACTAACACTTTTTTAAGGCGATTTTTTGGAGAGGAGTGTCAATGAGTCACATGAGCGCATTTTCTGGGTTCTTTGTAGATCACGCTGAATAAAATGTAAACATCGCCATTCACACCTTCCCCTATTTTAGTAGAAATAACTCCGCCCGGCACGTGCGCAAAGCGCGGAGGGTTTTCCGAATCCGTTGTTAAACAATATCAAGGGATTCATCCGTTAAAGAAGTTTTAAAGTGATAAAGCTGTAGAAAGCTGACAGAACATTCTGAGCGGTTGGTTGGTTTTCGTTTTTTGGCGCAAAATCGGACATAAACTTTCCATTTTCATGATTTCTTTCGATCAGATGTACTTACAATGTTACATCGTTTTAATTTTTTTTTAAATTTATTATGCTAGGAGGGGTACATTGTCAAAACACCTTTCTTCTAGTAAACCTGTAACTTCTTTCTCTCTATTTTGTACGAGATTTGGGATGAGCAGTTGCAGCCTATTGTGTGATGCGCAAATGGATGTCGTAAAATTAGAATAAAACGGTCAACCTCCGTTACTGGGGAAACAAAGGAAGGCCGTTTATTGTCAGTCAGATCGCATCTAAATACCGAAGACTTCAGGCATAAAGTTTTTTTTTATAATGAACTTACGCATTCTCAACTCTAGTTTGATGCTGGATTTACTTTGGAGCAACGGTCAGTTGCAACACACTCTATCTCTCTCTCTTTAACAGACAGGAAAACAATGAGAAGATCGTGGTTGGGAAAGATATCTTTTTCATTACCGATGTCAACACAGACAAGTGAAATGTTCATAGAAATGAGCATTGTATTAACATCAAAAAGTTAAGTCAGAGTTTAGAATAGGTCACTGAAAACTCACCTTTGAGTTTTTTAACGTGAGAAAATATTATGTTGTAGACTACTGGGTTTGCAGGAAGATTCTTCCACATAAAAGTGCGTACACAAGCATATAAAAAAATCTATATATATATATAGATTATGTAAAAAGGCTAAGAGATAATGTAACAAAGAGATATTAAAATTAAACTTGTATTATTCAGAATGGCGCAAAATGCGGCAACTTCAGCAAATACAAAAGAAAGATATTTTATTATAAAAAGAAAAATGATAAACACAATAGATGGTGATAACAATATACCTTTCGCGCCAACGCAGCAACATCCAGTTGTGCATTATCAATGTGTCACAGATTCAATAACCAATTAAGATACAATCAAACAACAAAAAATCATGCTTTATTAAAATTAAAACACATTAAGATAAAATAAATAAAATGGAAACGGTGGAGAAAACTCAGATGGCGAACTTTTTCAAAGAGAACTCCAGATTTTTTTTTCAAAGAGAACTCAGATAGCCAGACTTTTCAAAGGGAACTCAGTGCGAACTTTTTCAAAGAGAACTCAGATGTGAACTTTCAAAAGAGAACTCAGCGAACTTTTTCAAGAGAACTCGAATGGCGAACTTTTTTTTAAAGAGAGAACTCGAATAATGAACTTTTCAAAAGAGAACTCCAGATGGCGAACTTTTCAAAAGAGAACTCAGATAGCGAACTTTTCAAAGCACCACTCTTTCATTTTTCCATTTTATTTATTTTATCTTAATGTGTTTTAATTTTAATTAAATCATGATTTTGTTGTTTGATTATCTTAATTGGTTAGTTAAATTCAGTCCGTTATTATTGATAATGCAATAACTGGATGCTGGTAATGGCGCGCAAATGTATATTGTTATCACTATTGTTTACTTATTCTGTTTCTTCTATATTTTATTTTTGCAATTAAATAGATTATGTAAGTATAAAAGCTGAATATAAATATAGGTGCCATTTCTTAGTGCAGGTTTTGGTTTCCAGAATACTTTTCAATTCTGAAATTCTTGTTTACAATTTTTATATCGTTTGCGCGCCATTTTAAAATAAAGAATTCAAATAATTTAAAATTGTCTTTCCAAAGTCTCTAGGAGATGGTTTTAAGTTCTCCAGACAAAATAAAATTAGCCTTGCTCTAGAATGTACAAGTGATACGCTCTGGCGACAGAGAAAAAAATTAAATATAAGTCAAGCTATCTGAAATCTATTTTTACAGCTATCTGATTTGGAAATTTTGTTTTAAATATAATGCAATAAGTTTCTTGATTTATTTAATGAAATATCTGCAAAAATACCTATAGATATTGGCGCAGCACCGTTTTATTGACGAAGATTAATTTTTTTTCTTTTTTTTTTGGGGGGGGGCTTCAGGCGCATCACTTGCAGTACATACTAGTGAAATTTACATTGCCGAGAGAACATTTCGCATGCCTTTCAAAAAATTGTTATTATTATCTCTACTAATAATAAGGGAGAATGTGTGTGTGTCAATCTGTGTGTTGGCGGTCCTTGGACCGCTGGACAAATAAGAGCTACGAAATTTGGCACGAACATTCTTTGAAGGGTGTGGAATGTGCACCTAGCAGAATTTTTTTGTTTCAAATTACAGGTAGAATTTAAATTAATTAAAAATAAGCGAGGAAATTTTTGGCGGTTTTCCTTAATAACTATCGAAAGATATTACACCACCAAAATCATTTTACACAGAATCGCAAACAATTATCTTTTCAGTAATCCAATAAAGTTGTAGTACGATTTTTCTCTAATTTTAATAACATTTTACAAATATTTTGGCATAATTTACAACAATGCTTTTCATTGTTGCAACATATCAAACCGTTTTCATTGTTTTAAACAAATATTTATTGTGTTTCTCTTCCAATGTTATTCAAGAAATTATCTTACTAGATTTAACTTTTTCTTCTTTTATTTGATCAATTTTTTTCTGTGAAATCTGTAAATGAAATCCCCTCAACATAGATGAGTAAGTATATAATAGAAATAATCCAGTAAACTGAAGAAGATTATCGTTGCTATGTTTAATTCTTTTTTATCAGCGTGTTTTTAAATTAGCATGTTGCTAGACGTAAAATGCACCGCGCCAATTTAATGTTGAAATCAAATCCATGGTTACGTTAGTAGACAATTAACAAGAACAAGAAGCGCAAGGCTACTCTAAAGGACGCGGGTTAAATGTCTATAGCAATTTAAATGCTAAAACTACATTAAAGAGTATATAAATATAAAATTATGTATAGAGATTCAGATGAAATTTTATTCCGGCGGTAAGCTGGTCACCGAAGGCAGCTAGTTATATAATAAAACTGGTAATTAAAACTTTTTATGTAAGCTGCTGTTTGATATGCCTCCATACTCTGCATTAATTTATCTCTTCTATTGATGTACTGTGTCGCAGTAATTCAGTTGAAATTTTATTTCTGTCGATCAAGCTGGTCACCGAAGGCGGCTAGTTTTATAATAAAATTGGTAATAAAAAGCTATTTTTGCTCTTTATAAGCTATGCTGTTTTGATATTAGCATCCATACTCTGTATTAATTTATCTTCTAATGATGTACTGGTCACTCAGTTTAAGTGATTCAGTTGAAATTTTATTCCGGCGATCAAGCTGAAAAGGTCGCGAGCGGCTATTTATATAATAAAATTGGTAATGAAAAGCTATTTTTGCTCTTTCTGGCTGTACTGTTTGATATTAGCATCCATACTCTGCATTAATTTATCTTTTATTGATGCGTCACACTCTCGGAGTTAAGTGATTCAGTTGAAATTTTTATTTCTGGCGATCAAGCTGGTCGCCGAAATCGACTAATTATTAATAAGTCAGCATAAAGTTTGACCAGGCAAAGATACAACAACTAGTGAATAAGTTTTCCGGGAAACACCAGTTGACCCTTAACCTTGCATCTCTACTTCACTCAAAACTGTCTTGGACGTTGAGGGAATTCTCTAATTATACGACGAACGTTGAACGCGGAATTCCCGGGAAGCCTATGCCCAGCATGGCTGGTTCTCATGAGCAAAGTGATGAAATAATAAGAAGTAACTCAATTTTTCACAGAGCAACAAAAGTAACACAGCAGAGGTTCTAAGAATGTTCATTATCACAAGTAAGAATATCCAAACATAATGGATTTGCGTAACATGTCAAATATTAGTTTTAAAGGAAATCTAGTAGTGGCAAACTGTCAGTGCAAATCTTTCAATTGAAGATTTTCTAGTTTTTATTGCTCGAAAATATTTCCTCGTTCTCGCGAAATGTTTGACAGTTGTGAGAAGTGGTTTGAATCTTTTGAATCGGGCATGTATGCTTTCTATTGTTTAATGCAACAGTAAAAATTAGGGTTTTCCTTGGTATCATGAAAGATTATCATCTAAAATATGTGATGAAAAGTGATTTTTATCTTCGTGTTATACCACCAAATCGTTTCGATTGGTATACGTTCATTTGAGCATTGGTCATTCACAAATAACCCATTCACTTGAAGGATAGCCATACCATTTATCCCAAACCCGGTTTTTCACCCATTTTAATCAAAAACCACTGAGGCACGCCCATTCCCAGCAAATATTATTTAAAGGACACTAACTCCTGTACGAAGATAGGGGAAAATCTTTCCCTCTCTGCAGCAACTTGTCCATCGCTCTTCATTTTTCCCCAGTCAGCAGATTTTATTTGT
>BGPR01021309.1:0-26666 GCA_013235015.1 Araneus ventricosus
TGGGACATCATTTCAGTAGTGAAACGCTTAGAAACACTCTTATTTTAGATATATTTTTTTTAATTTTTTTGTAATTTGATATTTCATGAATCGATACAAAAACAAACATCATCGTATCTTCACAAGCATGTGAATTCAATTTGTGTTACATATGGTTTTGTGCAGATTGTTTTAATTTTGCAGTTGCTATTCGTTTTGATTATTTATAGAAACTAAAATATATTTTCTTTCCGTTTTTTAAACAACAAAATTCTTAAAATATTCCATAGCATAAAACACTGGAAGATATGTGCCTTCGTAAATCACCACTCATATGACATGAACAGAAAGAATGTGCTGATATGAATGAAGAATGAAGAGATCAAAAAAATTGATAGCAGTGATTTGTTTTGGAGAATCAGAATCGAAAACGATAAACGTTTATGAAGATGCGAGAGTACTTATCTGTAGACTAAATGCATTAAAACAGCTTTGATCGATGCTTCAAAATGTAAACATTGTAACAGCACTGATGTTTGATGATCTAGAAAGAAACGAATAATGAAGGGTCGTGTACATCCTTACTTTTATAAGAAAATTCCATAGGTTCTACGGTTCAATGACATCTTCAATCAGCAGTGTTTAAATAGGTATGAATAAATTCTAGATTAGTGTATGGCATACTGGTATTGAAATTAAATGTGCAGCTCCTACTGCTTAAGGTGCAGTAAGTGAACTTGCTGGCCCACCTGCAAAATTCTAGGATTAGAATTAACAGCCTTCATGTACAAGCTGTCATATCTGTATTCTAAAATCGATCGCTAAAGCTGTTGAAGGTGCCGTGTCCTGAGAAATTATATTGCCGAGATATAATATTCGAATTCCTGTCCAAAAAGAAGGGTCATAGATCTAAAAATGTTGTCACCACGCCACATCATTGACGATACGGTAAAAGTTATAGATTTGAATGTTTACTCCAATTATACATCGGGAAGAAACAAAATTCAAAGAACGCCAAAGAAGACAAAATATTTATGCAGTTGTGGAAACTGAAGGTGAAGGTGCACATTGAATGTTTCCAGCTTCGTCAATGAGGAATCTTTCGACAGTAAAATATTCAGGGATGGTGACAGAAAGCTTTTCTTTAAAATCAGCGAGTCAAAGAATGCAGAGAGGAAGAGTAAGAAAAAACTAGAATGCATTGACATCATAACATAGAATGGGGAACCAATTAGAAATTTGACAAATAAATTGAATTCGATTGAAGTGTCAGATGAAGAAAATTTCTGACGTGTATGGCTTAACAGATGCAGAAAAGTCCAAGACAAAAAATATTATGGATTAGAATAGAAGAAACATTCAAAAGATCGCATGAGATGTCCAAACACTTGTCGTTATATTCCACAACTATCGTCAGATGCCAAAACACCAAGGTTTGTGTTCTTTGGGATCCTGACAGATGGTGGGTTCAATCCAAAGGTTTAATACCTGGAGAAATGTATATTCGCCATAAAATCATTTCTACCAAGAACCTCTGTTTTACTAGAAACTAAGAAAGTGTTCAGGAGCTAAAGCTGATATAAGAGCTTATCAAAAATGTTCCATAGGCAACCAAAATGTAATGGAGTTTCAAACAATTGTATATTTGCAAGAGTTCCAAAAAATACATTGCTGGTATCAACAGCAAAATTGATAAATGATCTGCTATGCTCAGCATTTCGTGTTAGAAGCAAAGTGAAAGTACTCAAAATCCTTGGTGTAGATTCAGCTTGAAAACCAGGGAAAAAACTGACATGCAGATGCATTACAAAATCGATGTTCTTCGTATCGAAGAAGCTTATTTTATGTTTCAGAAAGCTCGAAAGAGGTAAACTCTTGAATGCAAAATGGGTTGAAAAGTTTCAGAAATATCAAAACAAGATGAATAGGGTCTAGGAAGTTTTAAAAATAAAAAAATATTTTTTGACGTAAATACTTAGTTTTTCCATTTTTCTAAACATGTTTTTAAAAAATTTAGGATGCTTAGAAAAATTCTTTCAATTGTATATGTATGAAATTTTATATTTAATACTTATAACTATATGCACCTATTAAAACTTTTTACATTATGGTCAGTAATACAATTTAAAGTTATATTTTTAATGAAAGAAATATATTTTGAGATTTTCCGTTGTATGATATTCAATATTTTATATTTTATTTCTAATGTATTATATTGAAAATCAGTTCATTGCCATTATTAATCTTTTATTCACATACAATTCAACTTTAGAGTGATTTTAGGTAGAATTGTGTTTACTGAGCGTACCAACGTGAAGCTATGTGTTCGAAATACGTTCCATCGGAGCACATTTTCGAATTGCTATTAAATACGAATACTTTAATTCACAAATATTTTTAATTTGTTTTATATTGAAAACATTATATTATCTCTATGTGCACAATATTGAAAATAAGACATAATTTTTACTTGGAAAAAATTATTCTTCTTTTGCAACTGAAATTTCGACAATTTTCTTTGTTGAAAAAATCAATATTTTAATGTGAAATGTGCTGATTGAAAAAAAAAAAAACTGCCCCCTTTTACAATTACCTCATTTTGTGATCCTAAATTTGCCAGATTTGTGGAAATATTAATTTCTAATTCCGAAAAGTACTTGATGCCATCTCGCTGAATTTTGAAACATACAGCTTCAGATTTGTATGCGACATTTGCAACTTACACAAATTTCCTCTCATCGAATTTGACACGTTTGTATTTGAAATTGCGTCTCGTTCAGGACTTCCAAATTCTAATTCTTCTGACACGTGTTGCACAACTTAGAAACCTTTCTGCTGTATAACTGAGTCTTTCTCCATGTTGCTTTGACGGGTACAAAATGCTGCCTAGAGTTTACAATTGCCATTATGAAGCCCATAGTTCCGTAGAAACTTAATCAGCAGTAATGATGGTGTGAAAGTAATTGAATGCAGAAGATAACGAAATTTTTTTTCTGTCCAGAAGTCGAACTCTGGCTGCAAAATCTGAAATATTTGTTCAATCTAATGCGGCAGGCTCTTATAAAAGCTTGTAGCGATTGATGAAATATAACACTGATACGGGCAAGAAACGAAACTTGATCAGCTGCTTGGAATGGAACTAAAGTAATCGTAAATTGAATAGTTGGGTACTGCAGAGTTAAAGATAACAGTATAATTTGCATTTTTTGCCTAGTTGCTCCTCAGAGTGCCGCCTGAATGGGAGATTTTGTATTAAATTTGTTCGATGTCAAGAAAAGAACCCCACCAAAGAGCATAAAGTGACCCATTTTATAATCCGCTTATATTTTAATTTTTCTTGAAATGTCTACGGATTGTTTGCACACTGTATTTATATTTGGAAAATATAAATATTTAGGTAACTTCACAAACTGGATAAAATAAGGCTCATGTCAAAATAAGATATCACTTTTTGCAGAAATAGGGCTGAAGATTAGAAAATTTAAAAAATTAATTTTTACCACTTTTATTATTGAAAAGGTTTCTATATAAAATTTTATAATTTCTGAACAAACACGATGTTCGTCTAATCATATTTCTTTAATATAAAGCCTGGAACTTTATTTCTGAGCTGGTAAATGAATATTAGTGTTATTACCATTTGTTAGGAATGTTATAAGAAAACGCCAAAGTTACAAAACGGGGAAGATATAAGTTCTAAAATTGGATTATTACCTGTGTTCGATACATCAGAAAACTAAGAATAGCAATGGAAGTGAAAGATATGCTAAGTAATGTATACACTTACCCCAACTTCCTCATAGACCAGAGCAGCAAGCAAAATTCAGGAGCTGAATCCTCGTAGTACTACAACATCAACACTGGAAATTGATTGGACAGATTGTTTAATGGCGTTCATAATACTCTTCAGGACCATTGTCTTCATTAAACAACCTATTCACTTTTCGCCGTATCTCCATGTTTGCCAAAAATGTATCATTGTTAAGACGACTCAAGGTAGGTATTTCTTTTAATGTTGATGTAACTAAGGAGGAGGAGATACAGAGGATTTACGCATGCGTGTGACAAGCGATAGCAACGTCCACATTTGTAGAAATTTGAATTAACTACTTGAAATCTTCCCATTTCCAACGAAACCCAACTTAAATGACCATATTGTAAATTTTCAGTTATCTTTTTTATGTATATTATATTATGGAATTATAACAAATTCGCCAGGAAAAAATTGATAATCTCTGCAAAATACCTATTATTCAAGATTCCTCGAGATGAGAAAAGTAAATTTAAAATGTTTTTCAAAACTTTCATCAAATGTGATTTAAATAAACTACAAATTTATAATATTTTGAAATATGATTTTCGCTTTTCTATATGAAATAATAAAACTTGGTTTAATATTTATGCCATCGATAAATGCTAATCATATGGAATAATCTGACAAACTATTCAACATTCCCTTAAAATTTTCGTTTTACCAAATTCTGATTGATTTATTCCGGAGAAATATGACCTGGTAATAAAAATAATTTTAAAATAAATTTATTTATCTTTCACTATTACTGTCGAAAAACATAATTTATTCACATTAACGTTACTTTTTTTGAACTGGTATTATAATTTAAAGGAGCCTTCCCGTTAAAAAATTTAAGGGAAAATCTGTATTTCAAATAGTTAGCAGTGTTTAATAACTTAGTTCATAATGATTAAGGTCTATTCTTTCCTTTAGTATAATCCTAACACTTTCAATTATTGCCCTATTGAATATTTTAGCCATACCTTTTACTTTCGTTCATAAAATGTTTATAGGTTCAAATGTATCCCTGTTTTCCATTACTGATCATCTAAAAATTATGCCTCAACTCTCATCAATGGTAATTTCGTGCAAATTTTATCTTTTTGCTCGTTTCCTTTCTCTTTGCTTTGAATATATGGCAAACTGTAGTATCCGGTGCGGTCTTGTTTTTCGCCATTTTTTATTGTCGCAACTGCTTGTGGCGACGCCAATTTTTGTTTTGTGTGCGCAGCGGTCTTTTTATTGATCTCTTGCCCACACGATGCCTGCGGAATCTCAAAAAGGAGAGATTGTGCACGTGATGCCTGCAGCATCTGAAGTGGGTACCGGGAAAATTTTTAACTTCAGAAACATCAGCAGCTTTGTTTTCAGCAAAGCGGAACGCCTAGTATCTACACTTGTTCATTGAATGTTAGGAATCTACTTTTTCTGTAAAATTCAAAAATGAGTCTTCGCCTCATAACCTCCCTTTGTCAAAAAGTCAACCGGAGCGAAGACTTTGTAGCCATGAATATCAAATGAAAGACTTGAAAGCGATTGCAAGAACGAAATCGAAACAGTTCCTTCCTCAAAATTTCAACACGAGAGAACAGACAATTAGTCTAGAAAAATCCGTTGAGAATTTCCCAGTTTTCCAAGATGGTCAAAATTCATTGCAAATTTAATCAATAAATTTCAAGAACGGGAAGAGTGACCAATTAATGCGAGGCATAAAAAGGGGAGATGCGCAAGGGACCAATAAAAAGATCGCTGTGCACCCAAAATAAATAAGTGTCACAGTCGAGGAGTGCATCTCTTGTCGACAAACAGTTGGAGAAACGAAGTGGCAGGAAGCAAAACTACAGTTTACAGTTACTCTACAGTTTAAACGAATATATTTTAATTAATTATCGAATTTCGATTAATTTTAGCGGATTCATTTCAGATTGAATATACAGAATACTCATGCGTTTTTATAAATAAAATTCATAGTTTAAATTGCTGTTCTCAGCTTACTTTTGGAAGATTCAAGTTTAAAATATATCAATTTGTGCAAAACCCTCGTCATTTTGTTTCTCTTGGAGAGAAGCAGAAATTCTGTTAACTGCAAAGCCGATATCTTTCCAAATCTTAATGATATTTAACTGGAATTTTTAAATACGTTGCCTTATATATCTGGCTTTGATGTTGGGAAAGGAAAATTACACTATGTCTCGCAAATGTTCTAAAATGTTTACTTTGATTAATTTTTTATTAAAAATATGGATGAAAAACAAAACAGCTGATTATCGATAAAAGAAAATGTTATTTACAAATATTCTCGGAATTTATAAAAGAGTGAGTTTAAACATTTGACTCTTGTAATTTTTTAGACTTCTTTTCAGTCCGTAATTCACGATTATATATATTATGTAATCTAAAGTTTAATGCTGCTCAAACTGATTTCTGTATAGTGTGACCTCTTTGAAATCAATATTTATTTAATTAATATATTAATTGACAATTAAGAGCACTGATTTTTATTTAATATTGTATTTTCTTTGGGAGCGAATAACTACAAAAATTTCAGAATTCTTTTGCATAAGAAAGTGAGAAAAATCGATTACAAAAGTCATCCATCTATACTAACGTGGAAGAGTTGAAACAAGTTAAGATAAAAAAAAAATTGCTTGGGGGACTGAAAAAAAGCAAACTCATTAAATAGCAAAATATATTAAAGAAAAATAAAGGTAAGAATTCTTTTGCAATTTAGCAAAAGGAACAGCATTATGCGAAAAAGAACGGATATAGGGTTGCTTTGCGTTTGTCTTCAAAATTTTAAAACTCACCTTTTCATCGAAACAAACAAACAAACCTTTTTCATCCTTAAAATGTTTTCATAAAATAACTTGTGACCATTTACAATCCTTATAGGTGAACGTACAGAGGATGTTCGAAGTTTTTAGACTATTTTAATGGTATTTACAGAACTACACTGGCATACAAAAGTTAAGGAACATTTCATAAAATGCGAGAAATTTGCAATTAATACGAAAACTATGTTTCGAAATCAGTTCTGGAGAATCGTGTGACATTCAATACAGTATAATATACGTATTAGAGTGAAGATTCGGTCCCCATGGCAACTAGGGGGACCACCAGAAAGGGATGAAGGCGAAAATGGAGTTTATCCCATCTGTTTCACAGAAAGCCGATAACGAGATGTAACTTTTATCAATGGTTATGGTTTAATGTGGATAATATTTACAAGCATTTTCGTAAGCATAGCACAAATATGCGGGAAGATATAAATGTTTCCTTAAACAATCCCAAATTTTTCCGCTTATGTTTGGCTTATAACATGCAGAGTTTTCATTCAAATTATTCGAAATTTGCAGACCACTTGAAAATATGTTACAGAAGTATTGTATTAAACTTTGAAGTAAATACGTTGTATATTACAGGAAATATGAGTGTTTGTACTAAATAATTTTTTACTGCGTATGTGCAAGACGCAGCGGAATTTTTCTTTCATAACTTCAAAGCCAGATATATAGAGCAACTTAAAAAAATTCCAGTTAAATCCCATTAAAATTCAGAAAGCTGTCGGCATTTCAGTGAGATGAATTTCAATGTATTTTTAAGAGAAGCTAAATGATGAGGGTTCTTGCACAAACTGATATTTTTTAAACTTTAATCTTCGAATGGTATTCGAAAAAATGCAATTTAAATAATGTATTTCATTTATAAGTGTTCATGGAATTCATTATATTCAATTTTACTAAAATTCAATGTTACTGTTCGAAGATTCAAATTTAAAAAATATCAGTTTGTACAAGAACCCTCATCATTTAGCTTCTTTAAAGAGAAATTGTAATTCACCTCACTGAAATTCCGCCAGCTTTCTGAATTTTAATGGAATTCAACTGGAATGTTTCTGAAGTTGCTCTATATATCTGGCTTTGAAGTTATGAAAGAAAAACTCCACTGCATCTCGCATATGCGGAGTAAAATATTATTTAGTACAAACACTCATATTTCCTGTAATATTCAACGTATATACTTCAAAGTTTAATACAATACTTCTGTAACATATTGTCAAGTGGTCTGCAAATTTCGAATAATTTGAATGAAAACTCTGCATGTTATAAGCAAAACACACGTGGAAAAATTTGAAATTTTTTAAAGAAACATTTATATCTTCCCGAATATTTGTTCTATTCTTACCAAAATGCATGAAAATATTATGCACATTAAACCATAACCATTGATAAAAGTTACATCTCGTTATCAGCTATCTGTGAAAACAGGATGGGCGAAACTCCATTTCCGCCTTCATCTCTTTCTGGTGGTCCCCCTAATTGCCCTCGTGACCGAATCTTCACTGCAATATATATATGATACTCTATTGAATGTCACAAGATTTCCCAGAATTTATTGCGAAACATAGTTTTCGCATTAATTGCAAATTTCTCGCATTTTACGAAATGTTCCTTAACTTTTGTATGCCAGTGTATTTTGCATATTTGTTTTTCATTTTTAAATGTTCATCTCGATAAAAACTTATTCTAAACAATCTTTCAACATCGTAACTTCTATGACAATAATGCCTTTTGTCGCATCGGAAGATGTATTTACCCCACTTTTCTTGAACAGGCTTTCCAAAGTATACAAAGGGTTGTAGGTCGACCTTTCGATAATACGCTTTTTAAAAGTCCAAATATCCGTGAGTGATAACACCGGGAGATTGAGCAGGAATAATCAGAGAAGGATACAGTCTTAATACCCATTTCTTGCTCTCATTTTTGCAAGAATTTACAATGGATTTTGATAAGTAGCTGCTAGCTCTGTTTTGTTGTAGTTAATACTGATTCATATCATTATGGTTAGAGAGATGGTAAAATAGATCTGGCTAGAACTTTTAAGTTTAATGGAAAAAGTGAATGTAACACGATTATGTGAAAATTAGCTTCAGGAAGTACAATCCAGTGATATATAAGGGTTAAGTGTCGAACAAATAATCTTATATGAAACAAAAATCTAAAGATTTCTGTCGCCCATAACAACAGATGAGTGGATTGAACTGTCACGACGCAACACCATCGTTCAGAATGCAAATAAAGTATGCTGTTAGAGGCATAACCCCGAAGAAGTGGGTTTTTTAGTTTTAGTTATATTTACGTCCCGTTTTGAAGCAACACGAGGGCTATTTTGGGAAGGAACTCGTAATTTTGAACCGTGGTGAGATGACGAGGATGACACCGGAGCTGGCCCCTCCCCTCTCCATCCTTCCACGTCACATCAGCGGGAGGGCCTCTGGCCACTACGTATGATTTAGCGTGCAACAGGCCTCATATACGGCGGATCTTCAGTGGAATCGGGTTGCGAACCTGGAACCCGCCGGCCCCAAAACCGAGACCTTACCACTAGGCCACCGCGGAAATGGGATTTCATAAATTGCTCATTAAGTTGTTTCTCTCCGCGGTAATCGTCAGTAAAAGGCGAAAGATTCGCAGAAGATTAAACAGAACCCAGAACATGACAAAACTTCCCGACATAATTATAAAAATTGAAAAAATAACTATAAAATTGGTACTTAAATCGAATATCAAAGATTAAGGACGCGGTCTGTACTGAGAGCTTCAAATTATTCGTTTTAAAGGCCAATGATACAAAAGTTATTGGCGGCAAGCAAACCATTTAGATGTTGGTCAGGTCAGGACACAGAACGACCTCGTTGTCTAATGCTCAAGATACGATAGTTTGGTACATGTGGCCCGGAGTGTTCTGATTGTAATAGCTTTGGCTTCTAAGCGTGAAAAGTGTACTATATTTTCTTTTATGTGTGATGCCTGTCTTGTGTTGTCTACGTCCAAATAAATATATTTTTCTAAACTCTGGTGTCTTTATCTGAAATGACAGCAACATCACAACATTAGAAACAAAAAATTCTTTTTTCTCGTAATTTCGAGACGAATAGAACTCGAGTAATGAAATTTTGTGTCCAAGAATAAGCTTTGATGAAGTTTTGAAATCTATCAAAAAACTTTTATGTTTTTATTGGAAATTTCACAGTGAGTGCAATTATACATATGTAGACGAACCCTTATGAAATTTGTCAACAGGGAATCTTTTAGTAGACATTATTTCCTTAAAACTGTGGCATCTCTTGTTATAATATAGGATGAACGACAACGGCGATTAACTGTGGAAGTGCAGCATATGCAAAATAATTTTTACTATAATTAGAAAAATAATTAGGTCAATAACTATACTATTTCTCAAGATATCAATGAAAGTTTCACATTTAACTTTAAGATTAATGATTCAATTTTTTTTGTTTATAATTTTGAAATGAAGAAGGCTAAGATGATGAAATTTAGTTTTCAAGCATAAATATTGATGTAGTTTTCAAATCCTCCCTGAAAAATTTGCGTTTCCATTAGAGAGTTTGAAGTTAGTGCAATTATAAATATGTATGTAACACTTTATTAATTTTTTTATAAGGAGCCTTTTTCTAGACGTAATTTCCTGAAAATTGGTACCTTTTGTTTTAATATGCGATGAACAACGGCCAAATAAATTTGGGCGGCTCCTTTTTATCCGCGGATGTACATTACTCTTATATAAGGCTAATTGATTTCTCGAATTTGCGGCTCCTGATAATGATATCAGGGCGCTTTTGCTAAATTCCGAATCCAAGTTACGGAATTAGATCTGATCCATTTTATGGTTAAAGACTGCTTAAATTTAAAAACATGGTTGGTTTCATCTTGAAATATCATTCTTCTGCATTAATAATCTCAAAAACAATCCCTTTAACCAATCATAAAAGACACACTTCATAGTTTTTGAGCGTAAATGGATAGAAAATTGTCTTTTTTCAGAAGGAAATAAAGTTAATTCTTATTTTAATGCATTATGATATTTACCAATCTTTTAAAACAATAATACTGTATATGCAAAAATTGAAAAATAGAGTTTTTAAAGTTAATCTGGATTTCTTTTATTCTTATCGCTGTACTGAAATGTAAGAGCAGTTACATTTGAGCAGCAAGAATTGAATGTGGTCGCCGCTTTACTAGCCGAAAAGTGAGATTTGCAATGCAGTGCCTTTAAACATTCGCATTTCCACTGGATGGCGAGCTCATTGCCAATAAACGCGGAATTAATAAGTCATTACTGACAGTAACTACATGTCGGATTGTCATTATATCTTGCATATTCTTCGAAGCCTATCTTAGTTTAGGATGCAACAGACAACAAATTCATTCTGACTAAAAATAGTCTGATATGATATCGTGTATTGTTAACAACTGTTTAAATATGAAACCACGGTTGACTTCATATTGCCGTATCATTCATCTGCATAAAGAAATTTTCTGTTAACCAATTATAGAAAACAGACATCATTGTTCACACAAATTGAATTTTTTTTCTTCCAATAAATGCTCCTTTTTCTTACACCTATGCTTACAATAACCACATATAAGTCGAAATGTTAAAATTTGCAAAACTTCTTTGTAAATATATTCCATTCCAGTGATTTGGTCTGTATGTCAGGTACGTTTAATATTCGAAAATATGATGAAAGCAAAAATACTATTTTCATAAAATATCATTTACTAACATATGTCGCGTATACGTTTAGCTCTTTAATATCCACAGAAATTTAGAAAAATATATAGCATTTTGGTAGTCACAATGTATATTAGGTACAAGGATGTTAAAATCAAACTTTATGAAATACATTGGTTTTCCTGCAATCTGGTACTTTTATAATGTGACTCTTCCAATAATCAGGCGCTTTCAGACGTTTATACAGGGAGAGCTTCAGGGAACACAAGCCATTGCATTCGAAAATGACTGACCTTGAAGCAATGCAAACAATATTCTGCCGTTTACAATAAGAAAATCATTTTCTAATATTAATATTACACATATTAGTATTCTGCATAATTTTTGTATATTCGTACAATAAAATACTTTGGATTTAAAATGAACACCTACACATCCGGAAGTCCTCTGGTCTGAGATCAGTCGGATTAGTGAGAGATTACTCCAATCAAAAAATTACAACAACCAAAAGTAAACTCTTTGATCCTCTCTAACAGAGATATAAGTTGAGCTTCTATGATCGAAAGGTTACAAAACTTTGTTTTGACGACAATGAAGATACAGGAAAAGTGCCGATTAAAATTATACATCCGCTCATTGATTTTCTGATCATTTTTGCCAGCCGAGCAACAAGCATCATCATACATGTTTTGTTATTACTAATGGCTTTCAACACTTTCAAACAACAGTAAGATTGAGCGTTTATTACGTAGCAATACACTTAAAAATATTTCCCAATGCATATTACAAACTTTTGCAAGATAAGTAACTGCAAACTCAATATCAAGAGGAATTCTTGAAGATAAAGTCTTTAAATTTGCTATTAAAAACCTCTAAGATACGTTATTCAAAACTAACCACTCTCTTGTGTTAAATCTGGATTAACTGGCAGCTTATTATTGTTCAATTAATTGTGTTTCATTTTCTTAAAAACTTCTAGATAATAACCATAGACATAACCAAGCCATATTCTTTTTTGCTATTTAAAATATATGCATCATAACATTTTAAAAATTTCTTGAATAATAAGCTACAGATATCTTCATGCAATTTTGCAAACCAGACTCTTCCAAACTGATGTAATCCTTGTAAAGTTCACTTCTATTCTAGCACATGTTAGTCTCTACCCATTATTACAAACACATCTAGTTTTCTAAAATAATTAGTTTCACCTCCAATAGAAGTATACACTTTTCATGTCAAAATGAAAGCCCTTTTAACAATTTAAATCCTACAAACAATCTAGCCAAACAATAACAGCGAGAAATAAAGCATAAAAGTATTTAGTACCTTCAGTCTAAAAGTATCCTCTAGCCTCAAGATTAGGCTTTAATAATTTCCCATCTTATTCCGCCCTCCTTTTGTCCTATGAAATCCACATTTCTGTTTTCGGTGTTCTAGAAACAAAATCGTAAATATCACAAGACTTAAGGCTTTTAATCTCCTCCTACATGGCTATAACCCACTGTCCCTTTTCCGGCCTATTTTGGGCTTCTTTAAATGGCAAGGAGTGTTTCGGATCCACACAGTAAACTTGAAGGTTACAAGGTCAAGTTAACTTACATATTAACTATGTAATCATCTCGAATCTTTAAATGGTTCATCTTCCACTAAATCAAACAAAGTTTTTTTTTTAAAAAATAGTCTAGATTAAAAATCAGATTTTAAATTGTACAGTACTTTTCTATGACGTTTAAGCTAAGAAGTCTAATTCCTTTCTCTAGAAAAAAATAGTTAGCTTCTTTCCTTCATTTGTACTGACCCCTTTTACAAGTATCTCCTCCTTAGATTCTCTCTTTACCAGATTTATGAAATTATCAACTTCTAGTTTAGAAACATTTGAACTAGAACCACCTTCAAATAGAACTTGAGGCTGTCTTTCTGAGTTTTCAAACATACATCATCAGATTTAGATGCGACATCTGTAACATACACAAATTTTCCATCGAGAAATTTCATATGATTGTATTTTAAATTGCGTCTTGTTGCGGGCCTCCAAATTCAAAATCTTGTGGCACGTGTTGCCCGACCTAGTATCTTTTGTGCTTTATCACCTTTTCTTCGTCGATGTTGTTTTGACAAGTACAAACTTGCTCCCGATAGTTTGAAACTGCCGTAATGAAGCCCATAGTACCGAAGAATCGTAATCAGCGGTAATAACAACATGATGATATGAAAGTACTTGAATGTAGAAGATGACGAAATTTTTTTTTGTCCAGAAGCCATGCTTTGGCTGCAAAAGCTGAAGCATGTACACAATCTAATGTGGTAGCCTCTTATATAGGCTAATAGCGATCGGTAAAATATAACACTGCTTCGGGCAATAACCGAACCCTTATCAACTCCTGGGAATTCAACTAAGGTAATCGTAGATTGAGTTGTTGGGTACTGCAGGTTTATAAATCACAGTGTATTTTGCATTTTTTCTGTGTATTTGCTTCTTATAGTGACGCTAGAAGGGGAGTTTTTATACTAATTCGTGCTTCTAAGCTAAGAAAAAAACCCGACCAATGTGTATGAAGTTCCCAGATTTAAAATTCTTTTATATTTTACGGTTTCTGGAAATGTCTCATGATTCTTTGTACACTCTGTATTTATGTTTGGAAAAAATTAAGTATTTTTGTAGCTCTGCAAAAGGGAATAAAGTTCATGCTAAAGTGAGATATAACCTTTTGCATAGTAAGGATTGAAGATTTGAAAATTTGTAAAAGACGTATTACCACTTTTAATATTGAAAGTATTTCTATATAAAATTTAAATTTTTACTAACTTTGTAACTTGTAATTAATTTATTCTTTCTTTAATATAAAGCCCGGATTTTAATTCCTTGGCTGGTACTTTAAAATTAGTGTTATTACCATTTGTTACGGATGTGATACGAAAGCTTCAATGTTACAATACGGGGAAGGTAAAAGCTCTACGTTTGATTTAATACTTTTGTTCGATATAGCTGAAGAATAAGAACAGCAACAGAAGTGAAAGGAATTCAAAGCACTGTATACCTTTCTCCCCGGCTTCACCTTAGCCCACTAAAGCAAGCGAGTTTCAGGAGCTGAATCTGCGCAATACTACAACATCAATGCTGGGAATTGGTTGGATACATTGTCCGCTAACTCATTAACCGTTGATGTTCCGTTGACGCAACAGTAAAAATAAATGCTTATCAAAAATTATCTACCTAACAAATTTTATGTTAATAGCAGTTTTTGAGTAGGTCATAATATGGAGAATGTTTCATTAAAAAATATTTCCTTTAAAAAACATAATTTATTTTTTAAAACGAGTTCACTACTTAATGCATTTTTTTAACTAAACTATTGACTTGGTTCTTTCGGAGAAATAAAACTATAGAAAACAGAGTGTTATAGGTTATCTATTGTTTGTCAAGGTAACTGCTTATCAAAAATCTCTCAGTTATTGTTTGTGGTTTTCTGAGGGGGGTTGAAAACAGGTGTTGCGCTCAGGCAACGTCAGCGGGAAAAGAGTACTCAGCTACTTACTATCGATCGTTAGACACTGTGGCATTTTTTCTCCTACGGCAAGCAGAGAAATAACTAAAACGGGATATTTTGCATTAGAAGACGCTCTGGAAGACTTTTTTGATGATGATGAAAAGAGTGAAATCGATTTTGTTGTTATTTCTCCAGAAAATGAAATGTCAATGGCGTAGAAGAAAAATTGATAATATTTTGAATAATCAAAATAATGCTTTACAATGCTGCAGACCCATTATTCAAGAACATTGTTGAGGAAAGATTTTGTCTCACAATCTCGTCCTATTGAACGGTATAACACAAAAGTGGAAGGTTGATTTATGCGACAATTTATCAGCCTATTACAGCATAAGTACCCCTGGAAAAATATAGAAATTCCAATATTTACTAATTACGTTGATGTAACCTGGCCAATGTGTCGGAAATGTCAAAATTGTCTATTACTGAAAGGAAAAGAAATCTCTCTTGGATTTTGAACATGAATTTGCATTATTTCTTTTGAAAACTCCCTTTGAAAGGGAAAAGAAGATTTATCCAGATATTGATCAGCAACAGAAAGACCTAGTATGTTTACTATCCAAAAGCCATTATATGGAGAGAATTTTTTGCAAAAGTCTGAGTGAACTGCGAACTGCATTATAACCTAGTTTGAGTGTTTATCGATACAAAGTTTGAAATAAATTGTATTTCATTACTGTAGTAAAACGTTCAAAGCAGAGTCTAATAGTTGGAAATAATCAGTATTTTTAAAAGAAAATGTCTTAAAATTAGATAAGTAAATTACCTATTAATGATTTTATAGTTTTATGAAGCATCAAAACTAAAATAGTTTTCCAGCATTCAACTCTAAGCTATTTCATATGTTCAATCATCTCACTTCAATCCGTACTTATTCCGCTGACGTTGGAACGCAACACTCGATGTTTCAAAAACTAAGGCCACTTTGCAATTTTACTTTAAATTAATGTCATATAGGCTCAAATCAACAATTATTATTATTCTCATAATAAAAAAAAATTCATCCCTTTATAGTTTTGCGTTTAAAGGGTTTGAATTGAGTTGAATTAGTTGATAATTACTTCAATGTGTTGAATAAATAAAAAAATGAAACTTTTCATTTGAAAATCGCTTTATTTCTAGACAGGAATTTTCTTTTATAAAATCGGAGGCAATAGAAAATGTGAAAACTGAGGTAGATAGAAATTCTCTAAGTAAAATGAAATGCAAATGTTTATAATGTATTTAAATTTTCCAACAATGAATGTTTAGGAATGTTTCATTGCCTACGATGCCTGTGTAATCATATCTATCCTGATTATTTTCTGTGTCGCTATGCTTTTACGCTTTTGGTTTAATTTGAATTTTGACTATAAATATTTTCCTTCCAATACAATATTAAAACGCATCTAAAGTTTTTTATTTTTAATTATCAGAATCAATTTGATTAAATGGTGTGCTTTCTTTCGATCCTGCATGATTTAAGTTTTTAATAAAAATACTAATACTAAATTGTGTGCTGCTCTCCTTTTCATCCAAGACATAGAAATTTGGATTAGTTTAATTTATCAAGAAATACTAATTATAAATTGTGCTGCTCTCCTTTTCGATCCAAAGACAGCGAATTTGATTAGTTTTTAATTTTATCAAGAAATACACTACATAAATTGTGCTGCTCTCCTTTTCGATCCAACGATAGGAAATGTTAGTTTAATTTACAAGAAATACATTACAATTGTTGCTCTCCTTTTCGATCCAACGACAGCGAAATTTGATTAGTTTTAATTTTATCAATAAATAATAATTACTAAATTGTGTGCTGTCTCTTTTCGATCCAAAGGACATGAAATTTGGATTAGTTTTTAATTTATCAAGCTAATTACTAAATTGTGTGCTGCTCTCCTTTTCGATCCAAGGACAGCGAAATTTGGATTAGTTTTTAATTTATTAAGAAATACTAATTACTAAAAAGGTTCTCCTCCTTTTCGATCCAACAGACAGCGAAATTTGGATTAGTTTTAATTTATCAAGAAATACTAATTAAATTGTGTGCTGCTCTCCTTTTCGAGCCAATGGACAAAGGAAATTTGATTTTTAATCTTCCCCTAGCTTCGTCGGGAATCGAAACCGTACTTAACGTTATAATTGTCATGCGCATTAATCATAGTGATTCGTGGGGATTTGTAGTTTGCATCTGACATTATTTACTATTACATACATCGTAGAAGAACTATGAAGTATTCCAATTCATATATACTCTATGTATAATATTCGATGAAAAATATATTCCTATTCGCATTAGAAATGTTCTTATTCTTGAGAATAAATATTTAATTATTTTTTATAACATTATTAATTTTAATCTAAATGATTTTAAGGTCAAAATTTGATGTCAAACAAAACCATTGATCTCGAGAAAAAATATTATTCTTACTTAACCATTTGATTTTAAAAGAGAACTTGCACAGACATGGCCGAAATTGCTTTGTTTCATTCTGTATGATGTAAGAAGGGAACTTCTTCTGACATTCTGTATGATGTTAAAAGGGAACTTCTTCTCAGAAAACACCTTTTAACAATATGTGTAATCCCTTTAAATATATGGATGTCAAAACAAAAGATTCATTTTTCAAACAAACAAAAAATAAGATCCTAACAATTTTAGATGAAAAAAAATATATAATTAGATACAATACTTTTGCTTTAATCCTTAAATTAATTATAATGGTGTTTAAAATCTTTTTTTCATTTTTATAATTTTCTACTTTTTAGTGTATTATATATTTAATAATTCATGACTATAAATAGTTTGGAATCTAAAATTGTATATTCTCAAATTGATATCTAGATGGCCTCACCTTTAAAGGTAACGTTCTTGCTACAATTCGTGTAGCTCATTTTGTAATTTTAAAAGAAACCTAACTAAACATTGATTTCCCCCTCATTAAAATAAAAGGCAAAGAATTTAAATGCCAAGTCGCAAGCCCACAAGGTGGCTTTACAAAAATGCACTGTTTCTTATAAGATCCAAGAATCAACACTTCGATAAGAAAAAAATGGCCTCTACGGAAAATTTCATTTTAAGATCAAAGTATGTGATTCTGCAGAACTTAGTGGATCTTAAACAGTTCATTTTACCATTCTAAACATAGATTCAGGTTTGATGAAACAATTTTTCAAACGTTTGGATATAAAAGGTAATATCTTTCGATTATTTTCACAGCTTTCAGGTGTTAAAATCATAAAATCAAGATAGGTGTGGTTATCGGCCCAGGTGTAAATCGGTTAATAAAATATGAAGAATTTGATATAACAATGAAATCGCTCGAGGAAAGAAATGGGTTAGCTTCAGAAAGTCATAGAAATATTTAAGTAGTTTTAAGGAACATAACTCAATAACGATAGTGCGAAACATGCTGCAAAACTTTAAAAAACTGGATTGCATTCTGAATTTTTATTCATTCATTTAATAACCAGGAGAGCAGACTCAATCTTTAGGTTTTAGAGTGCAGGCTGACCTTCCGGGAGGAGAATATTCCAGCAGACAGATAGGCATGGTGAAAATTTGGCCAAAATATGCATCAAATATAGAATTTAAATTAAAATTTTGAAAATTGAAACGTTGCAAATTAAAAGAACAAAGGATAAAAAATGAAAAAATTAATGAAAATTAAACTACACGTAAACCCAAAGGGAAATGTGGAGTTTACGTTACCCACCTGTTTCTCGACAATTTTTCTTGGTGCAATTTCTTGTGCCGTCGCCAAATATTGTTTCGGATGTGCAGTGCGATTTCTATTGCTCTCTTGCGCATGCGTCACCTGAAAACGAGAGACTGAGCTCGCAATGCCTGCGGTATTTCAAGTGTGTACTGGGTACTTTTTTTTAATTTAAAAAACATCAGCGTCTTCGCTTTCAGCATAGCAGGAGCCTAGTAGCTTCGCTTTTTAATTGAATGTTAGGAATCTAGGTTTTTTTTAAAAAAAAATCCGAAAACTAGAATTTCTGCATGCAGCGCCTGTGGCATTTTAAGCGTGTACCGGGCAAATTTTTTAACTTAAAAAATATCAGTGGTTTCGCTTTCTGCATAGCGGAATAATGGGAGCTTCGCTTATTCATTCAGAAACGAAACACACAGAATAACATACACGGTACTGAACCGATATTCCATCCGAAGAATTCCAAACGAAATTTTATTCAAATTCGAATTTATCGACCAGTCGCATCGAAGAGTTGAACAAAACAGTCCAATCGAAACAAAGCGCAATATAGTCTGATAAGCAAAACACCGATGAAAAGATCAATTTGTGCGCATGCGCGCTTGTCACTCGTTAAAACATCTAGACGAATTCAAAACAAATGTTCTCTCATCGCTGTTCTTGGCGGCAAAGAGTTGGCGATCCTAAGAGCAACGAAGTATGTGTGTACCGTAAACATCACAAAGCAAATTGTAGAAGATACAGATAAGATAAAATAAAAAAGGGTGTATTATGAACATAAAAATAACAAATTTTTTCAATTTCTATTTTAAATATTTTTCTGAAATTCTTATTGAGGAACATTGTGAGAAGTCACCAAGATATAATATGCATGGGAGAAAGATATGGAGGAGACAGGAGTGTGAATATGATGTTAGATTACTTTCGAGGGCAAAAAAATCAGTGAACCAGTTTCAAAATTTAAATGACATAAGCGTTCCTTTAGAGGAAAAAAATTATAATTTTCAAAATGTAATTAATTACACGTATTAAATGTTATTAATTCAATTTTTAAGTATTTTTAAAGCAAATTGTATTAAATTAATTACTGATTTGCAAATTATTTATACTAGTATTTTTAAAGATTTTTGAAATGCGAAAGACTTTCAAACTTTGAAAAATTCTTATCTCATACAAAGAAAAGGATATCACTTTTTGTACTGGCACAACAATTATATAAATTGCGCAAATATGTTGATTTATCAGATAAAAATTTAAGTTCTATAGAAGTATGTTTCAGGTTTCATAATTTT
Organism: Araneus ventricosus; assembly: GCA_013235015.1. Lineage (NCBI taxonomy): Eukaryota > Metazoa > Arthropoda > Arachnida > Araneae > Araneidae > Araneus > Araneus ventricosus. Next base: position 19,850 of record BGPR01021309.1, read on the forward strand.
TAAAAAAATTCTATGTATTCTTCAAACGAATGCAGAATTTTTTACATACATATTCATAGGGTGGCCCAATATCGAAATTCTAAAACCATGTCCTTCTACTTCCAATGTGAAATATTTTCTAAGTGACGAAATTAATTATAATATTATTTCTTTTTATTTAATAAATGCACATATAAAAATATTGGGATGTCTGACTTTTTATACAGTTCCGTGATACCATAAGTCATTTTTAACAAGATATTCTTACATACACAAGAGGAAACACAAAACTTTAAAGAAAAGAAGTTTCACTCTTCTACGGCAGAAACTGGCTGACTTTTGAATCCTTGAATAGAACTGTTTTAGACCATTTCAATAGCCACCTAGAGGCCACAATTAACGGAAGGAGCCTGCTTGAACTGGCGGTTGATTTCTTAATACTATGAAATTTAAAGATTTATAACTCGGCCAGTTTTAGATGCAGAAGCGTGGATCGTTTTATATTTAAAATATAAGAGTGTGAAGAATATTTTAGTTAATATGGTTCATAGGACTCTGGGAATACATAAAAATATTGACTAATTATTTCCTTAGTACAGTAATAGAATCCAGAAAAATTAAGAAAATTTCTTTATATGTGTTAAGGCATGTTTCCAAATGAAAGTTTATACCTATATCTAAAAGTTTAGAAATTATCTATTGGACCATATTTGAAGTATAAACCCAACCTGTGTAAAATTATATCTTTCTTGGAAGTGAAAGTTTCAATATTCGTCAATGGCTTCAATAGGTCATAATATTTTAAAGCAATAATCATGTCGAAATCTTTAGACATATCATACACTATTTTTGTGCAATTTTTAAGCTATACCTTTCCATAAATTGTTTTTCAAAAAGATTTTACTCAGAATAAAAATATTCAAAATATGCTTTTATCTTTTTGTTTGTTTTTTATTTTATCATATGTTGGACGTCAAATGTATTAAACTCAAATGATAGCACAGGCAAAATAAACAAGGTCTAGGTATATACGGGCCTCAGAAAAAGAAAGACATGTAAAAATCTTTGGCTTACTTCGAAAACAAAACATCAAAAAACAAGGATATTAATAAATTTAATGTTTCCATCCCGACACTTGGCATCTTCTCTCTGTTATCAACTTTCCAACTTCGAGGGATATCTTATCCGCAGAGAACAATTTCAAACCTGAACCAAAACGAATGTCAGTAATTGTGGATCTGACAGAAACACATATTTCCATTAATAAGCAAAAAGTTCCTACAGATAAGTATTTCCAACACAGAATTAATTTTGTATCCAATTTCGGAATGATTTCGATTTATATGTATATATGCAAGATTTACTTAACTTGTGAGTACGTTTATACCTTTTAATGAAAACTTTTCCTTTGTTTTCATTTATTAATGCATTTAAAAAGTGTAACGCAAAAAATTTATGTAATCAAAGTGTTGAACTGTTGCATTCTGAAAAGATTAACAAAGATTATATAAAGTGATATATTTTTTAAACTTATTATTCTGTTATAATTGGGAATTTTAAGGAGGTTTGGCATTATACAAGATTTATATTTGAATTTATTTTCTGAATTATGAAATGAAATAAGCTTATTTCTTATCTTTATGAACACGCACAAAAGAACAGATAAAGTTAATTTAATGACAGCGCAGTGAATAAATTTGTCCCATAGAATAATTGTAAAAAATGAGCGTAAAATAAAAACATCTATTATTTTAAGATTTCAAAATACGGAAATTTTGTCTTGGTCACGAATACTAATTTATGAAAATTTAACAAAAAATAAAATCGCAATCATACAGATAAATACCGTAAATCGTTATATCGAAACGTTTTATGCGATTTCCTATTTTAAAAATTGTTTTTCTAAATGTCTAATTGTTTGCTTAAAACCCAAATTATTACTAATTAATTACTAATTATGATTATTGTTTTACGAACGCATTTTTAAGTTCTACAAAACATTTGAACATTAAGTATCACGATGCATTACTTTAATTCAGTAGATCTTAGTTTTTAAGATTTAAAACGCGGAAATTATTTTCCACAGTTGTTCGCTCCCTCGTTTAACGGATTTATAAATTCACACTTAATTACAAATATTCTAAGTCATGAAAATTTATCAAAAAAGTAAAATATTATTCACATGCAGACAAACACGAGAAATCGTTATCTCGAAATCCGAAATGTCGTATGTGATTCAATATTTACACAGTTGATTTTCTAAATGTTAAGGAAACAAAATTATAACATAGTAAACTTGATTATAATTAAACACACATTTTTTAGTACTACAATACATTTGAAAGGCACTGAATAAACTGTCCCCTTCTACAAGTATTTCCTTTTGAGATCCTCTCTTTACCAAATTTATGGAACTATCAATTTCTAATTCAAAAACATCTGAATTAGAGTCACCGTCATATTGAACTAGAGGATATCTCTTTGAGTTTTCAAACATACATCTTCTGATTAAGATGTGGCATTTGTAACAAAAATAAATTTTGCCTCATCAAATTCCACATGTTTGTAGTTGAAATTGCGCCTTGTTCCGGGCCTGCAAATTCTCAATCTTATGACATGTGCTGCACAATCTAGTAACATTTCTGCTTTATCACCTAGTTTTCGTCAATGATGGTTTGACAAGTGCAAACATGTTTCCGATAATTTTCAACTGCTTTTATGAAGCTCATAGTACCGTAGAATCTTAATCAACGGTAATAACAATATGTGAAAGTACTTGAATGTAGAACATGTGGACAACATTTTTTCTACTCGCCAGAAGCCGTATTTTGTCTGCAAAAGCTGGAGCATGTGCACAATCTAATGCCACAACTTCTTTTATAGTCTAGTAGGGATTCGTGGAAAATAACATTGCGTCGGGCAAGAGCCGAACCCACAACAACTGCTTGGAATGCAACTAAAGTAATCGTAAATTGAATTGTTGGGTACTGCAGGTTTATAAATAACAGTATAATTTTCATTTTTTTGGGTTGTTGCTCCTTAGAGTGCCGCTTCGAGAGGAGTTTTTGTGCTAATTTTTTCCTATGCCAAGAAAAAAAGCGACCAATGTACATGAAATGTCCTACTTTAAATGTCGATTATATTTTATGGCTTCTTCAAAGGTCAACAAATTGTTTGCACACTCTGTATTTATATTTGGAAAAAATAAATATTTAGGTAGCTTTACAAACGGGAATGAATAAGTTTCATGTAAAAATGAGATATCACCTTCTCATAGTCAAAACCGAAGATAAGAAAATTTATAAAATAAGTTTACCACTTTTAATACAGCAGAAGTTTCTATATATAATTTTAAAATTTAATTTAAAGTGAGATTAACTTTTATTGTTTCTTTGATATAAAGTCTGGAATTTTATTCTGGGCTGGTAAATGAAAATTAGTGTGAAAACGTTAATGTTACAATACAAGGAAGCTAACTTTCTAAGATTGGATTTTTATTCCTTTTCGATACAGCAGAAAAATAAGAACAGCAATGAAAATGAGATAAATGCAAAGTACTGTATCGCTTCTTCCCGGCTTCTCCACAGACCACCAACGCAAACAAGTTTCCAGAGCCGAATCCGCGCCATATTACAATAGTTGTGTTAATAAAATGTATGTTGGGGGAACAAATATTAAGGGCATTAAATATATTGGATGGGACTGCTAGGGTATTTATAAAAATATTGAAGCAAGGTAGATGCCCAGAAATAAAATTTAAATTATAATAAATATTGAACAATTAATTAATTCTGGGTATTAAATTAAATAACAATAAAAAAGCAATTCTAACAATACTGATATATCACCTACCTTTGCTGACCTGAAAACCCTAGCTACTTAATTAAAAGTTAATTTGCATATAGTGGTAGTACAATACTAGTTGTAAAAACAAATCAGAGAAATTAAAACAGAATCAAAATCTGTGAATTTAAATCTTTTTTATTTTAGAATAGTTTAAATTAAATTACTTTAACACTGCCACAAGTTACACATATACAAGATGATGCACATTTTTAGAAAATGTAATAACCAAATTAAAAATATGTAGCTACACATAATACAACGCACTGCAGGCTCAAAAAATATATACTAATAAGGATATTAGGTAGAAACCACAAATTTAAGAAACATCTTGATTCTGCAGAAATGGCGGTACATTTACAGAGCACATCACAGTCTTTGTTTCGCTTGTAATAAAAAAAACTAACCAAAGCACACGTTGTATGAAAAATTTGGAGAATTTGTAATATCAAAAATTACATTATCATTCTTGAGGTAATACAGTCGCATTATTGGTATACTAACAAGTTTCCTTGCACATTTTCATCAACACACAGTTAACGTAAATTTTTGCAGAGCAGGCTATTGAAGAATTATTGCACCCTGATCATCTTTAGTGCAGGGCTTGAATAATCAGAGCACTCTAGCTACTGATTTTCTTTTTATCGAACATTTTAGCACCAAAAGCTGTCACAATTTTCATCTGAATAAAGAAAGATGAAAAGAAAAAACTTTTTTCCCTCGATGACACCATTCACTGCATGAAGGTTTTAAATTCGCAGAATCCAGAAGATTTCAAATTTTGCAGAATCAAATCTTACATCATCACACGAAAAAATCTTGTTGAAGAAATACAACATTTGCATCATTTTGCTCCAACGGAAAAATAATAATATATATAAAAATGGTTGACTCTCTGAAGGCCTTAAGGTCCCCAGAAGCCTTAAAAAGGCCCTGGGACCTGCATCTGCCAATACCCTCACTCGTTCAGAGAAGCACACAAAAGAAAGATCCAATCGTAACGGAAAACGATTCCAGTAACAGACGCCAAAAGCCTGATAACACCAAAAACCTACGCGCCAAGATGGCGAAGAAATAATCCCGTAGCAAAATTTGAATTTAAAAATTAATAAAGTTGAAACCTTAATGGAAACAACAACAAAAATTAAGACAAATAATAATTAAATCGAAAACAAAGTAAATAGTTAAGTAAAATTTAGAAATTAAATGAAACGGCTAAAATTAACGTTTGAATTTCAAAATTAGCCAAAGTTGCCACAAGAAAATAAAGAAACTTTAGTGGCGAAGAATTAAATTAATTAAAAATACTGACAAAGCCGAAAAATGATGTTGATGCAATATTTGCAATCTAACAATTTGGACAGATTGTTTAATGGAGACCATATCCTTCTTCAGGTATATGATCACCACTAAACAACTTGTTCACTTTTCGTCATGTCTCCATGCTTGCTAAAAATGTATCTTTGTTGAGATGAGGTAAGTATTATTCTTTACTTGTGTTGATGCAATTAAGGAGGAGGAGATACAGAGGATTTACAAATACGTGTGATGAACGATAGCAGCGCCCTCATTTGTGGAAATCGGAATTAACTACTTCGAATCCTCCCATTCCTAACGAATCCCAAGATAAATTACGCAATGTTGGATCTTTAGTATGGATAAATGGAAATTTTCTTTTCAATAGTGCACATTCTGTGCAGCTTATTTTGTTTTAATTTATTATATATTGAATTATGACGAGTACGTTAGGAAAAAAAATCGATGATATCTTTTAAATACTTGTTATTCAAGATTCCTCGAGATGAAAATGGTAAATTTAAAATGATTGCCAAAACTTTCATCAAATGTGATTTCAAATATTTACCAATTTGTAATATTTAAAAAAAATATTTTCGCTTTTCCGTAAGAAATATTGAAATTTAATTTTATTTTTTTACTATTACGGTTGCATTTCAAAATGCGTATCATATGTTATAATTTGACAAAATATGCATTATTCCTTTAAAATTTTGGTTTTCCCGAATTTTGATATATTTATTTCCGAAAAATATTACTTTAAATTCTAACATTTTTCCGGAATTACTTCTTATCCGATTTTTGCACAAAAACCTTTTTTTACATCATCATAAAGATGAAAAAATTCGCTTTTCATTGACACCGATCTTATTTCCATTGCTGAAATATTTTATCGCACCTGCTTCAAAGTAATGTCTTTATAAAGCGGGGCAACAGATATTTGATTTCAGGTTTTTTGGTTTTTATCGTGTGTGAGGTAGATTGAAATGATTTTCATCCTTTCTTCAAGCATTTAATCCCATTCTTTCCTGCCCTTTTAATATTATGAGGCATAAAAACGCTTTAGAATATTTGTATATGGCATTATATGTATTTTTTAATTAAAATTTTGGTTAGGCTTAAGTGTACAGTACTGCCTCCAAACTTAAATTTCCTCAAATGATAACCAATCAAATTTGACATTGGAATTAGCTCAGTTCAGGACTTACGGTAGGAAGCCAGCTTAACGGTAGAGGAAAGATTCATGAAGTTGGTGACGGGATATTTTCGTCTATATGTATAAAAGGCAAATGCCATGACTCACTCACTCATCACGAAATCTGCCAAACCATTAGGCCTAGAAATTTGAAATTTGTCAGGTGGTTGCTTTTTGGGTAGTAGGTGCTCATTAATAGGAATTTTTCGAAATTTTGATTTGAATTATTATTACTTAAAAATTACCTTAACTGTTAATGTATTTCTACAATAACTTCGGAGGATATTGCTGCTCAAAAATCATTTTAACATGAATTTGAAGTTAAAAAAAATGGTTTTTCAATACTCCCAATTTTATTTCCATACGAAGTCCTGTTCAAAGTTTTGTTTTCTGGAGCAACGCCGTGGCTCACGGTTCTATTTTTAGCACTGTGAGGGAAGGGGTGGTTGGTGACCGTTTACGATCCAGGTAGAAATGATGCCCATTCATAGCTCACACTAGTGG
>BGPR01021310.1:0-26665 GCA_013235015.1 Araneus ventricosus
AGAAAATAGTTAAAAATAAATCGTATACGAATCGAATCGAACGATGTATTAGCGAAATCTATCTTCACCTCTCAGAGTTCAACTGGCTCAATGGTTAGCGTCTCCGCTTCGGAACCGGGAGGTCGCGTGTTCTATCCCGGGTTGTGTTTCGTACTCGTTTCGTTTTTGCTATAATTTGCAATAAGTTTGCACGGCAAGCTTGTGGCAAGTTTGCTGCAAGTTCGTTTCATGGTGACTTCGGAGCTTTCGTTAACTTGCTGCAAGCTTGCACTCTTGTCATGACAAATTTGTGGCAAGCTTGCTGCAAACTAAAATTGCTATCTGGGTAGGTTTTAAGTAAGCAAACCAGAAAACTCGCCAATATTTGTGGTTAACTTAATTCATCGGAATATTATTTTTAAAAGTAGTTTTCGCTACAGGCTCCGTCTATCAACAGTATATAGAATTAAAAACACAAAATTTTGCAGAAAGTGTAATAAAAACATATGACATTTATATAAATTTTTTTTCGAAACACTTTACATACATTTAATTAGAATTTGAAAATTAAAAGTGTGGTTGAAATCACACTTATTTAGAACATATATTTGAAAATAACAATGGCAAAAAAATTTGTTGTTAAATATATCGTGGATTATGCATCTCTAAGCGTATAGGCCGCAGGACATGTAGGCCGCAGGACATGGGCAGCTAACTAAGCTAGAAAATGCAAAATTATTATTAAGTAACGGGGAAACTTGAGCATTCAATAAAAAGACAGAAAACATTAAATATTTATTAAAAATGCAATGTTCTACAACGAACAGATGCAATTTAAATTATAAAACATCAAAATATATTTCAACTGCAGCCGAATTGTGCGGTTCTTTCGACCAATCGGAAAGCGGCAACTGGTTCGCAGAATATGCTTTGTTTACGCTTGAGTTTGCTGCTAATTGTTGATTACTATCTAACAAAAACCTAATTTTTATAATTTAAATGAAGGAAATGCCCATAAACTGTCGACAATAAAGCCTTCTGTCACTGTTTGGAAGTTAAACTTTCACTCAAATTCAAATGTCACTTTTAAACTATTTCCTATCACCTTTATACAAAGTTGAAGTACGCTTTCTTTACTGAAAGTTGCTTTATTTTATTTACTTAAATGGTATTCAATAAAATTTTGTTCTAACCTTTTAGTACATCCATACATTGTTTCTTACATATTTCTGCAACAAAAATAATCAACAGTGTTAGTCCTTTCCAAGTATTCATAATTTATATAGTTTTTTATTGTATATTTATTTGTGTCTGAATTGAATAAACAGCATTTTTGTTGAGTTAAGACAAACAATAATATTTATTCGTGTTAATTACTTTTAAAGAAACATTAAACTGAAATGTGGATATTAAGGATTTCATAGATATTTGATTGATTATTAAACTTCTCAAGGTTTTCACTATTTATACAATAGTGATTTTTAAACTGTCAGAATACTAATAAGAAGTTTTAGCAACTTCAATATGCTTGTTGAATTACCTGAATGAAGAACAGCTTGTTTAGAATCAATATTTATACATAATAACCATAATCGCTATTTTCCAACATTAATATAATATCAAAAATTATTTCAAAATTTTACTTACAAGTATACATTCATAAATAAAATTACTGCCATTTTCAAATAACCTTATTTTACTATAGAAATATCTATGCAATACTGTTTTAAAGTATAACTAAAAGAACATTATTAGTCTTTTACACATAATGATGCATTATTTATATTTCTGAGCAAGTATTCAAAACAGATTTTATATATATCTGAAGCTCCTTGGTATGCAGCTACTTACAAAAGTGAACTGGCATTTTAAATATTCTTTTGCTGATATCTCTTAGATGTTTTAAAAATTCTAAGTATGCAATTGACAATTTCACATATTTGCTTTTCAAAAAATTCATATATCTGCTTAGTTGTAAATTGTGTAGTACGCATGCAGATATAATCATTTTCAAAAAACATAGGTTCACAGCATTAAAGGCTAAGATACTTTTAAAAAATATGTACAAAATAACATTACAATTTTTTATACATAACAGTTTCTTGTTTACATTGACGAGAAAACATTCAATACATATTTTAAATGTGATGATGAAGATTCTTATAATTATATAGTTTCTACAAAGATATACAGGCATTTAAAACATCCATCTGAATAAAATATTTATAGATAATTTTTTAAAATTATTTTCAAAACTATACAAATATGAAATTTCTGTGTCCATTATTTTATTTATGAATGAGTAATGTTCTTTATACAAATAGTACTGTAAATAATTATATAAGCTATTGGTATTTTAATCAGCATTATCAGGTAAATAAACACATTTTGTACAATTCACTGAGGTGCAGTTTGGAAGAATGACAAGAACAACTTCCAATACAGCATCTTTTATTTATCCATTTGCAGTGAACATTATTAATGCTGGAGGAACTGGCTCTTGAGACATATAATAATCTACTTCCAATATACCCTCTGAAATCTTCTATCCATAAGGTGAAGGACATAGTGAAATAATAAACTTCTGTTTATTCCAGTCTGGTAATTTGCTTAATAATGATTAAACATGTTTTTGAAGAAAATTTTGATTTGGAGGAAGATTGGTATCTGATAAGCAAGATTTTAAGATTCAAAATGAAACTTAAAATTTATAAATACCCAAAAACTAGGTATTTTGCAAAAATAAAGTATTTACAAATGGGGATTCAAAATTTAAATTTATAAATGCACAGAAACTGGTTACTTTTTTGCAATTAAAGTATTTAAGAATGGTGATTAAAAATTAAAGCATCTAAAAACTGGGTATTTTGAGAAAAAAAAATGCATTTGTGAAATATGCTTCAAAATGAAACATAAAATTTATAAATCAAAAATTTTTTTTGCAAAAAAAAAAAAAAAAAAAAAAATGCGAATGAGGATTCAAAATGAAACAAAAAATTTATATATATGTAATACATAAGGTATAATATTTTTAAATTAAAGTTCTGACCAAATTTTTTTAAAAATTGCTATCAGGATTCAAAATAAAATATTCCAGAACTTAAACAGGATCGGAGGATAATTTATCTTTTTTGATTTGAAGGAATGGCACTTAAAATGAAATCATAATTTTGAAAACTGTTTATGTTATACAGAGAGGGTTTGTGAAATTTCTGATTCTTAATTTCTCAGAATCCCATGCTACAAGTCAGCCAGCCTTATTTTGATTTAATGAGGAGTGATTTACTCTCTTCACATGTATTAATATTATCTAAAATTTTATGTTGTAAAGAAAAAAATGGGAAAGAAAAAAATCACTTGCTTGGAACTTTTTAATGTTAATAAAAGATAAAAGTGTACTGTGATGTTGAGTACAAATGACAATGTAACCAAATTGGAAAAACACGTAAAAAATGTTTCAAATATCCTGTTGGGTTAAAAAAAAGGGATGCAATAGAAAATTAATATAATTTTAAACAAATTCAAACTATGAAAATTACATCAAACTTTTAGTTTCAAGAACATTTAAGTACTGAAGGTGATGATTCAGATGAACCCCGCCTAGCAGTAAAATGCCTGGTACATCTTCAAATAATATAAAAGTTTCGGGAATAACTATTATTCAGCACATTCACTATAAATTTTAAAACGATTAGAACTGAAACATCTGGTAACTTTTCATCAGAAATTGTCTGGTTCTTTGACTCATTAATCCAAAAAGAATTATGAACAATTGTATCCTTCAGTTTAGTTTCCATTATCAGCTCTTTATAATTTTAAAATCAAATACAATTCCCTTTTTAAAAAATTAGTTTAAGAAAGAGTTTTTTTAAGCTAAAATAACTCTTTTTTTTAATAAGCAGCAAATACAAAATTATTCATTGTAATTGAAAAGGGTATTTTCATTTAAATCATGTATTTTATGTTAGAAGCATGATGTAGTAACTAATGCATTTGATTTTTCTGAATAAATATTTTAATTTTTATAAAACTTAATTAGTTTAATTCTTATTGATTAATTTTTTTGATTATTTCAAATTAAATTATATTATTTATCTGGGTATCTATTTACAAACCATATATATCTATTTTATATGAATAAAGTGAATTGAAAAATAAATACCCAGGTAAGTATTTACCATTAAAAATAAATACCCAGGTATTTTACACCACTGATTATAGACTTTGTTAGGAATTATTTTCAATGAAAAAAGCTTTTAATTGTGGCTCTACTTTTGTTTCTTTTTTATCGGTCAAAATCCACTGATCTGCACAAAATTTAATTTTTTTCACGAGTTAAATCTTAGCAACACTGAAAATCATCTACACAGTCTTCCAGTGCGTAGATTTTACATTCCATCCTAGCAATATACCATTTTATTTTCTAGATTGAACTTTTTAGAATCGCTAAAGTCGAAGCCTCTGAAAAAAAAAAAAAGACCACCGCGCAACGGAAGATTGCATCCTTGCTCCTCATTGGCTGAATTGTGGTTTTCTCCGCGATAGTGATTCTGTATAAGGCATTCTGATTGGTCAGAACAATGGAAATTTTATAATTTAATTCCTTTGTATTAATTAATTTTCGTCGATCCAATGTAGAACATTAAATTATAATTTTTTTGATTTCATATTCTTTTCTTTGGTTAATTTCAAAAGTTTCCCCGCAACCTAATAATATTACTTGAACGGTAGCGAGGCATGTCCCGCGGCCTAGTACCCGCTTCTTTCGGATCCACACGAGCGCTTCCGTTGTGACAACTGACAACCACAGGAAGCAGTCCCAGTTCTTTTGAGTTTAAAATTTTAGAATTGGTTCAGGCAAATAAATTAATCGTATTAATTTGTTAGACAAATCAGCTGGTCGGCAAAGGAGGTTAGTTATTAATTAAAAGCTGAAGTTGTGTTAAGAATAATGTTTATAAGTCCTTTTTGAGGACCTACAGAGTTGCCAAATAGTTGCTTCTTTATTTATTAGGATGTCTCACAATAAGATTTTTTTAAAAAGATTTTTGAATTTCTATTTAGAAAATTGAAAATTTAGTAACGTCGCATTTTAATTGGTGATTTTTTTTTAAAGCAAGTCTAAGAAAATGTAGAAAGGACATTAACTGTAACTGTATATTTTAGATAAGCTTTAGGGAAAAGCCGCTTATTTTGAATGTTTTGGTTTGCTTCTTTTTTAAGTTGATTAGTTTTATTCGATTTTAAGAAATATTTTAATCAAAATTTAATTTTATAAGTACTGCGTAATGGATTACGAAGGCACTATAAATAAAAGAAGAAGGGAAAATAGAGAATTATTGAAGACATTAGGAATTTTTAACTTGGTATTGTTTTATTCTTTTCTGTTCGACAAAAATTGTAATTTCTAATAATTCTTTTCTAATAATTTTTTTAAGATTATGTATTGAAAGTAACCCACAGTTTCTACCGTATTAATATTTGTGTTGTTATGAAAGTTGTGAGATTTCTTTCTCTAATTCACTATATAATTTTTTACGAGGGAAATTTTTTTTGTTGTATCTGTTCATTTGAATCAAAATGCGATTATCTTAGAAACTAAAGAAATAACTTCTTTCATAGAATGTCTTAACTCGACTATTGAGCATCATTTTTATTATTATCCAAATTCTGCTGTCTGCTTCTGTCCCGAAACATTAAAAACAATTCTATTTAATTTGTTTCACAAGCCATGTTCTTAATTATGCATATTCACGTAGAAATGCAACAAAGGAAAAAAAAATCTCCCAAGTTTTATTTGCAAGTTCTTATGTATACACATTACATTTTTTTGACATAATATAATTTAGAGCATGTACTTCCTCTTAAAAAAGTTCTTACTGTGTGCATTATTTTAATGTTAGCAGCTGTTTTCAAAATTAATTATTGAAATATTCACATCCGCAGTGCTTCAATAGGCAACTCATTAGAAATAATGTATCCAAACTGTATGGTTTAAAGCAGATTTGAAATTAAGGTGAATTTGTTGAATCAAATAACTGCAAGTTGCTGTCATTTCTTTTACTATTAAGTTTTGAATTGTGCTTGTCATTTCAAGTTAGCAAAATTTCATGAAAACTTTCAATTTATTAGCTGATAAATTTTTACATAATCCAAGTTAATGTGCTTCAAATAATGTTTAAATTTTGTGTGAAGCGAAGTACCATATATTGCTTCTTTACTGTGTCAATTCTTTATACAGTCGAACGTCGCAAATCCGGAATCGTCGGGACTTCGGCAATTCCGGATATGGGATAATTCCGGATCTTAGATCATTACAATTTTAAGAAGTGAATTTAATATCATAAAACACAGAATTCAGTTTAAATTTTTTTAAAAACTTATTTATTACTTATTTTCTTTGATTTATAAACATAATTAATATTATTTCTTATTAATTTTAACATTTAATTTAAAGTTAGTTGCTTCTTTAGTTTCGATTTTTGATTAAGTAACTTCTCTTTTATTTTATGTATCGCCATTATGTCCGACTCCGAAATAAAGCCCCTTTGCTCAAGTCCCTTTATTGCGGTGTTCAACACTTCCTCTAAACTGTCAATTTGTATTTTATCTTCCACTTGTGTTTCTTTTTTGCTCTCCTTGCTATCGGATACTGAAGTTTGGGAGTTCATCAACATCATACTGCATATTTCGGCATTGGTGAGCTGGCACTCTGTCGGGGCTTTATCGTCACAATGCAGTACTTCAAAGACGTCATCTTCGGCAATTTCTTGTTCTATTGACTTGATGTACTCAAGTAGTTCAAAAATTTCAGCTTTTCTTTTGAGATCCTAACATTAGGATTACAATACCCCCCTATAATACTGCTTTATGCATCGTTGTACATGTGGTTAAATCCCTTCCCTCCCCAGATGGATTACGACTGGTTTCACTGACTCTGGGTACGTTGTTACTAGATAAAGTTAGAGACCATATATATATATATATTAGTAGGGGGAAGTTCTGGAATGAAAAGGTCAGTTTTGGATAAATTCAAGATTTGCTTGATGTGACTGTATATTCTTCAATTTTTTTTCTTTGGTTTGTAATACAGCATTATTTGAAAAAATGTTCCTCCTTGAATTATTGGATTGCTATGTGACTAATTTAAATCCATGGTCACAGTGGAGCATGTTCATTCGCAAAAAAGAAAGTGCTTTTGTGAATGAATAAACTATTAACACATTAAACAGCAATATATAGATCTAGCCTTAGCTACTTAATTCATGATCTGGGAAAAGTAAATACGGATACCTAATGTACCTGCAAATTTTGTGTGCAGTCATCAATTAGTTAACTTATCAATTTTGAGTTAATCACCGTTTTGAACTTTGCTTGAGTAAGACTTTTCATTCTTATTATATGAAATTTTAAAATTGGTATTTAATGAATCCGTTCAACAAAAAAAAGTGGCAAAGTAAATAAAACATTTTTTAGAGATATTTTTTGCATGTCTTTTATAGTATTTATAGTATATAAATATTTATTATTCATTGTGTTCAATATATTCTGTTCACTTTTTTTAGGGCCAAAAAAGCATGAAGCTGTTAAAGGCCAAAGATTAAGTCACAATCTCTGAAAAGTATATGAGGAGGATTTCACAAAATCATCAAAACCAACTTTTTAAAGCTTCGATTTGATTCCCATGAAAATGAATCCAGGAATTGCTTGGAAGGTATAAGTTAGCTCACTTTATTTACAATGTATTTCTCTAATGGTTAGGAAGTAATTAATTGTGGATGCTGCTATGGTTTCAAAGCTTTGAATGAAATCTGACTTTAACACACACACACACACAAATAGCTCGATTAAAAGATGAAGGCATGAGATTTGTTTACAAAAAAAAAGATGTAGTATATAATCAGATAAATCATTTTTGCAATTTTTCAAAATATTAATTTAAACAAACTTTCAATTAAATACAATTAATAAATAAAATGCACTACATCTAGATTAGTTAAGCAAAACTATTAGCTTTCTCGTGGTTACTAATTTTGGCAGTTGCTAATCTCACAGGGAATTTTTTAGCTAAATATTAGAAGGTGAAAGTTCTTTCAGCTTCAGGGGAAAAAACCCTCAAGAACAGCCAACTTCTTGAAGCTATTTAGAAGCCTGTGCTGAATTCTTATTATTGCTTACATGTAGTGACATATGATCAATGGTTTACAGTAGATACCAATTGTGCCAATTAATGAATATAATATCAGATGACATTGGATAGAAATACAAGCAGGTATATCAGAATTTTCTGAAATATTGTATAACAGCACTGATCTTTGAGGGCTGACATTATTTTTTCAACTATCAGTCAAATACATCCACTTTTTTACCGTAGCAAAATACTGATAAGCAAATTTATTTATCTTCCTGTTAGTGTGATGACTAATACGCAGAGTCACGGAAACTTCTTTGTAACTGGGGGTCATGGTTCAAGACCAATTTCTGGGGACTCACTCTATTGGGGCGTAGAGCATATAAATCTTTCGTGCTCCAAATTTCTCTGCATGGACATAAGTTTGCCGGAGGAGGGTGCTGGATCAGGTGTTATCTTTTCATCTGAACACAATTAAGGGTCTGGTACAACTAATATAGCCCTTTATATTAAAGCTCAAAATGGGGCTATCTTGAACTAAACTTACATTGAAATCTTTTACTGCAAGTGATGAAGTGAACACTTATTTTTCATGCATGTCGTTCTGAAACATAACATTAATCATTTTTGAACATTTTGTTCAAATATTTGTAAGCAACAGCAAAACTCAAATGTTAGGTGATTTTAGAATTTTAATCCTGATATTCTCAAATTATTTAGAAATGTAATTTACCATTTTAATATGCTTTACTTATCAAATATATTTGTCTCGATAGTTTTGATCAACATATTTGTGTTAATAATTTAATTATACTTTTATACATTTTGCAAATTTTTACTAAAATTTTAGAAATCAAGAGGATAGTTTATTTTCTTTTTTCCCCAAGTAGTTTAAATTACTCATCTACCAAATAAAACCATGAAAATGTTATCAAAATTACATCCTAAAGTTGACAGAATTAAGGAACAATCATATCTATAGAACTTAAGTATTTTCATTGAATACTGAAAATGATACAACTTTGATATTATAATTATATAGTTATTAAATTTACATAAGAATGGCTCTGGAAGCTAGAAAAATGTCATAATTCATCAAAACTCACAAGAGATGTATAACCCAATTTAGTTTGTAACAATTAGGAACCACAAGTTTTTTTTGAAGACATCCATTTTGATGATGAAGTGAAGATATTGATTTTCTGTAAAGTCAAACCAAAACCCAAATACAGTAACTGAGAAGAGAAAATGTCTTGAAGGCGGTTGGCCTGTGAACAGTATTTTTCCCTTTCGAATGGAAGCATCACATACCCGTTACAGGTAATGCCCCTAACTTCTTCACAAGGTAATCCTACGATTATAAAATGAAATTCATAAATGTTTTATTTCATTATCGTAAGTTATGTTCTCATTTTGGAGGGAATGGGCTTCCTCACTTCATTAGTAAGAATAAATAAAAATAGTAATAAAGTGAATTCTATTTGTGGAAGAGTTAAAAATACAAAAATAATAGCAGACGACGATAAGAAGTTAGACATTCAATCCTTCATTAGTAAGAAGTATTAAAGGAACAAATGAAAACATAAAATTAAAATTGATGTTTTTCCTAACAAAGTGCACATTCATGAAAAAGTAGATCTGTTTAACGTAATTAGATAATGCAGTGAGTATAGAAATTAAAAGGAAAATAATTTTACTTTACAAAAAGAAAATATATAAAATAAATGGTGTGAAACAATTCATTTTAAATAATGCTTTTATTTAGATCTTGTATGATTATGATTACAAGTGCCATTCTCCATGGAAGGCAGAAACAAACAGGAAAAACAACAAAATTTACAAGAATATTTATTTGTAGCATGGTGGTAGATTTATGAGTTTCAAAATCAGATGATATTCTTTTTTTGATTTGTAACTGTTCTTCAGGTTACAGAATGCTGCCTTATGACCCCGTGCCTCATGCCATTATGGCAACCGGTTGAATGGACATGGGTTCTTCACGGTACAAAGTGATTTTAACCACTCCACTTGAAATTAAAAAATAATAACTTTAAATTACAGGACTTTTCTGTTATACACAGACCATGCATTTTTGACTAAACTAGTAATGCAGTGTTCCAAGAAAATTTGCCAAGACAAAAGTTTTGTTGGCAAGCCAGAAGATGAATGTAGATTCCTTTTGTTCAGTGGAAGACTCATACTCGCTTCAGCAGTACATATACTAAAATTGGAACGATACAGAGAAGATTATCATGGCCCCTGCACAAGGATAAACAGAAAAATCGTGAAGTGTTCCACATTTTTCCATAAAACCATTCGGTGTCCTTTCTGGTCATGGTATGGGGGTAAGAGGCAGTGTTTCTGTCCAGTGGAAAAGAATATTTTGAACTCTGATTTCATAAATGTTGAAGCTATCAGAATAAAAGAGGATGGAAGAAAATGAATTAACTGATGGGAGCTTTCTAACAAAATGTCACATGTATAGGTAAAAAGGCAGTCTAAGTGGGGGGGCACTTTTCAGCTCATAATGTCGATGCAATTGTAGCTGTGAAAAAACCTTCATTACAAAAGGTGTTCTATATGATAAGGCGATTTCTTTCTATATTCAATTGTGAGGGAAAACAAAAATTTCAACGACCACCTTTTCCTAGCATAACATTTTATACAACTTTGTTAAAGAACATTTTTGATGTAATTCTAATGATGCAAATGTTAGAAATAATTTTATAGGAATGTGTTGCTGACTAAGCTGAGAGTGTGAGGTCTACTATTCATTAATTACTATTTTTAAAATGAAAGTTTTTAACCGTCAGCAATTATATTAATTTTGAAAAGGAGAGAAGTTATTAAATTCATAATGGAGTTTTGATTTATGTTGCATAGCTTTAAGTAATTTTTTTACTAAATATTTATTTATAGAGATATTTTATAGGCCTCCGGTTTCAGGTATCCATGGCAACCCAGCAGTTGGCTGTTATTCCCTGGCTCTGTCTGGTGGTTACGAAGATGATGTAGACCTGGGAGATAGTTTTATTTATACCGGAGAGGGTGGAAGAGATTTAAGAGGAACTAAAACAAATCCAAAGGTCAGCTTAAGTTTTGTTTTTCGTCAATCTGTTATAGACGGACTGTATAAGCAATCAAACAGCGCAAAAATGTTCAACTTTTAAGAAAGCTCAGCTTAGGTTTTATTTTTCGTTGATCTACTACAGATATCACAGAAACATTCCGTGGACTTTCAGGGGTGACTTGTGTATAAGCACTGCAGCTTTATTCAATGTAATTATTAATTTAATTTTCACCTGATATTTAAATTCATCATGAACAGTCTAGTGCAACTTTCTTATTTGGTTTAAAAATTAGAAAAAAATGTCTTGAAATACTTAGGCAAGAGAAGAAATGCTATATTTTGCAGTGTTGTGCTCTCCCATTTCGTTACTAATGCCTGTCTCCTTTCAGCCATGAATTATTACTGCTGTGTTCATAAGTGTATTTTATGATGTAGTATTTATTCTTTAACTTTTGATTTTTTTCACCAGACATATGATTGGATTGTTTGGAAAGTGTCAATCAATTTTTGGGACAAATTGAAAAAAAAAAATTATTGTATTAACAATGAAATTTATTCAATAATATATGCACCAGTTTGTTTGATAAGCACAGGCTTTTAAATTTATTTTTTTTTGGGGGGGGGGCCGGCCTGATGATCAAACCACCACTGAATAGATGTCTAGTTTTGTTTTAATGTAGATAATAGTTAGTACCTCAGATCCAGAGTTTTGCTGCTTTAGTTTGCTTAGAAGAATTCTGAGAAACATTTTGAATTAGGTAGGATAAAAACATTTGCAGTGATAACAATTAAGATCTTTATCATTTTAAATTTTACAAGCTTTAATAAGGCAAAAAACTCAAAGGGTTTTTTTTTTCATTTTAATAATGCTTACTTATTTTAACTATATCATAAAATTTTTGTTATGGATAATACAATAATTCATCTATTAGTTTTAAACGTTACAGTGTTCCATAGCCGGTTAATACCCACCTTCCTATTTACAGGACAGTTGCATTTCACTTCTGTGGCTAAACCGAATGCATTTCATTGTTTCTTTTCTGCTTTGTCTATGAAATCAATTTGTATTCCTAAACAATTTTCAACTGGCATATACCGCCGATTAGCCAGATTTTAAAATCAAAGTGTTGTCATTTTGGAATTTTTTTATTTATTTTTAGCCCCTTGCCTTACGTTTTTATGTAGCCTCCTAATTAAATGCCACCACCCATTTGGGATATTTTTTTTATTTCAATCTATTTAAGATGGCAAAGGATACTTGAAACATTTATGCATAACCAGATATTTTTGTATTTAAAATTAACTGTTACGTTGACTTAATTACGGATTTAAATAAGGGCACAAAAGAGCTGAACATGTGACACCGACCAAGAAGATGTTAAGGTAATGCAAGGAGAATAATCTTTGTTTTTTTTGGTACATATGTGTTATAGTGGCTCTTGTAAGCAATCACCAAATATTGCCAAACTGCCATCATTGTGAAATCATAGCTGTGATCTGCTTGGCATAATGCAATGTTCACCAAGTAAGCTCTGGTGGCTGCTATAACACATAAGTACCATTTATATATATATATATATTAATTTTCTACTGATTTTTTTTATGTTAAATTTATTTCACAGTTATCTTAATCTTGGTGTATTAAATATAATTTAAGCTTTGATTTTAATCTGTTGTAATAAACAACTTTATATTTAGTTTTGTATCTCTTGCAAAATCTATATAAATAGAAGTGTAAATTTATGACAGCTACAACAATCCAAATTACTCAATAGATTTTCTTCAAATTTTGCTCACAAATACTAAAAAGGAAGGTTATGTGAAAGTTAGTTCAATAGTTAATTTTCTTTTAATTAAAAACTAAGTTACTGCTTGTAGAAATTATTTTATCTTTAGTGTTTCCATTTATGGATGAAAATATAGGATTTTCAATCATTTTATTTGTTTGTCTGCAAGTTGCCACTCAGTGTTTTATTTGATTTTGTATCGTTCTTTAAAAATTATTAACCCTTTGTACTCAAATTAATTATTAATCAATAGTTTCCTAAAAAGTGCTTTTTATTCTAACTTATCAGAATCTGCGAACAGCTCCACAAAGCAAGGACCAGCTTTTAGAGAAAGGGAATCTTGCATTAGCGAGAAATGTTGAAAGTGGCCTGCCAGTGCGAGTTCTCAGGGGCTATAAGCTGAGGAGCAATTATGCACCAGAAGAGGGATATCGATATGATGGTAAAATAAATTTATTTTTGAGTAAAAACAAAATGTATGTTTCTGTTAAATTTATTTCAATGAGATAAATTTTTTAAAGTTGACTTATGAAACATAAACTTTAGGCTAATTCATGACAAATTCATATCAATAGCTTTTCTTTTGCATGTCCAATTTTCGTCTTCATAAGATTCATAATTGGAAACAAGAATAATTTGGAATTCTCAATGCCAAATTTATTTATATTAAATTATTTAAATCGATTTTCAATCAAAAGGTAAAAATTTAAATAATCCTTTGCAGCAAAAAAAAAAAAGCAAAACTTGAGGCTACTTCTGGATTTCACATTTTTAGCGGGGACACATAAAATATTGTTACTAAAATGCCCTTTTTTATGTTAATGAATTTTACAAATATTTATTAGGTTATAATTATCATGAAAATTTCATTATGTTATTTTACAGAGTTAAGGGCCCTTTTTTCGTATGCATCCTTTTAATACATACTTAAACTGATGAGAAAAATACCATGCATTTAGAAAAAATTATCACCATAATAAATTTTTCACACTTGTTTAAAATTTATTTAAGTTTATTTAACTGCAAAGCAAATTGTTGTATAGTTTCATACATCTTATATCATAAACCTCTGTTAATATTTTTGAGTGTTGGAATTTGCTGTTTCTTTTCTCTTCAAGCTTCGGCTCAAACGCAATAAAACAATATTTTTAGCAATAATTTTAAAAAACTAACTTTGATTGTACTCTTTTGTTTTTCATTTTTGGTTAAAATTTACTTTGAACTTTTCACAATTTTCAAAAATTCAAGTTGTGCTAAAGAAATAAATTTATAATTTTTCGAGACTGTTGGTGGGGGGATTGACTTGCGAATCAGGTTTATTATGTTCTTTTGTCTGTAAGTATATCCCAACTATATTATACAAGCTTTTAAATTTTATATTAACTTTTTTATTGTTAACACTTTTAGTCCCAGTGATGCCATTTGGAATAATAATATTCATTATGTTTTTGTTTGGCATCTAAAACTTGTCTCTGATACCAAATGGACATCATTAAATTCTTCGCATTTTCCTCTTTTCAAATATATTTTTTATTCTTACCAATAATTGGCTGCATTATTGATTATATCTATTGAAAAATTGCCTTTTTGAACTTCATGTCATTCAGTGAAAGATGTCAGAATAAACATTAATTTTAAAATAATTTAAATGACATTATGGGTACAATTTCATTCTTATTATTTTTATATATGTTAAAATATTTTTTAGTTGTTTTTGATAAATATTCATTTTAAAATTTGGGTTTTTACGTTCCCTGAAGTATTATGACTCCAATTAGCATCAACGGGGTTAGATGAACACAGCTTAACTCGTCTTGATGACTGTACATGTTGTGCTTGTGTTTATATTTGTTTGAAGTTTGTATTGATTCTTTTCTATTATATTTTGCAATTTTAAAATAATATTTAAAACTAAATATCAGTATCTGAAGTCAAATATGATGGAAGTGCCCATTGGCCTCTTCCACCCAGATGCAAATTATGTATATTCAATTCTATTCAAGAGTAATGTGCAAAAAATGCATTGTTTCATTATGTCTGAATAACAAAAATAACTTAAAGCTTACAATGTAAAATGAAAATTAGTTTAATTATTACCGTGTTTTTTACTTATGAAAGGAAAATATGTTTATTACTATTGGTAAATGTATATTTAGTTACTCTATTTTATAAATGCCAATCTTTGTGAAATATTTCAATCACTTTTTGTGTTGCATTGACTCCCAGTGGTTCCAAATGGCATCATAACATATTTAACTTCTGCGCTACTTAACTCCCAATGGTGCCAATTGGAATCACTTTGAATTTTAATTTTAAAAAATTAAAGTATTTTCTTTTTGAACTTTCATCTTAGGTCCAAAATGAGTACATTTCACAAATTTTAGAATGAATAATAAGTGTCTTGGGACTCAAAGGGTTCATGAAAAAAATAATGTAAAATATTAAATATTTTAAATGTATGGAAGTTTTACATTTGTGAAAGAAAACGGCACTATTTCAGTTACATGCATTTTTTTTCCCCTTATATTTTCTGAATAAGTTAATGCAGTAGAATAAGTTTATATTAAACAACAGGGCTTATGTTGGAATCCCAGTTTTAAAAAAAAAAACAATTTGAATCTGTTGACTTATTAATCAAAACTGTTTTTCATCATGATTTTTTCTTTCATTTCAGTATTTTTTTTTTTTTCTTTCTTTCACTGCATTTCTTATCTGAAAGAGTTTTTAAAATTTTAAACTCTCAGATGCTTTACAAAAAAAGTTTCTTGCCATTTTATCTAGCTCTTCTACTACTTGTTCTTCTATCTTTTTTAGCTTTTCTGTTTTTCTGATTCAAAATTATTGCAATTTGGGAACAGCTTTTATTCTTCTTCTATGAATATGGAGTCTCGAAGCAACCTTCCTTGACTTCATCTATAACCTATTCTCTTTCATGTATGTGAATTTAAAATATTATGTTATTTTAATTTAACTGCATTCTTTCAATTAATATATAACAGAATGATTAATTGTAAGCTTTTGTTTGCAAAAGACTAATAAAAATGTTTTACAGTTATAAATTGTTCATTTTAAATTATAAATCACTAGTCATAATTTTGTCCTTTTTCAGCTTTAAGTACTATTATGTAAATTTTTAGTACAAACTAGTATGTGTTAAAGTATATGTCCAGTCACATATGGCTAATTTTTCATTACTTCCTGTGTATTATTACCTTGGTGAATAGTCGATGAACGATGATTAAATTTCATTTTAAAATGTTGTTTCAAATGCTTGTGTTTTAAAATGTGAAATGTTGTTTTTTAAATGATTATCTTTATATCAATCCTTATTTTTGAATAACTTAAACAGGATAACAGAGGAGCAAGAATCGATTTATTAACCTTCCTAGTTCTAAATTTATAAAATCATTTTATCATTGAGGTTGCTTTTCTTTCCCTGTGTTTCATATTTGTTTAACTCATATATGTCTTTTTTACGCCCCTTTTTCTCCTTTGCGGAAGATGTTTTAATTTTTTTTTATTATTATATTCATTACTTACTTGTTATAAAAATGTTAAAAAATCTCTTAATTTATTCTTGTAGGTCTTTACAAAGTAGTAAAATATTATATGACAACTGGTCTATCAGGATTTAAAGTGTACAAATTCCATTTGGAGCGCATTAAGGAACAAGCACCCGCACCTTGGGCAGAGGATTTCATTATGTATGGTTTGATTCAAAAATATTTTATTTCTATGTATGCGTTCACAAATGTCAGCTAATTTTACTAACCTCTTATAAAACGCTTATGCGTGCAGTATTTTGATTAAAAGGAAAATGTTTTTATTTGTTTTTGAAATTTGTTAGGTTGTTTGTCTTACTGGTTTTATTTTCATGTTAGCAATAGAGTTTTTAATACTACATGTATGTCAATAGAGTTAACTTTACACTAAGACACATCCCCAACTCCAGAGATAAATATCTCCGGTTCGCAGTTTAGGTGGGTGTGAGTAGATAATCTTTATTGATTCCATGGAAGAAAAAAAAAAAAAACAGAATGGAACAAGTTGTTTCACGTGTTTTTGATTTACAAATTTTTACGTTGTTGCAGAACAGATTGGCTTCCAACAAAAATGAGGCCAAAAATCCTCTTGAGACATAGAATTTTTTATGACTTGAATAAAAGAAATTCAAAAAGAGAATAAGATAAAATATATATATATACATATATAATGAGACACAAAATACGAATCTTTGTAATTCAAGATTTTTCACACCAAGTATTAAATAGGCTTGTTTTTAAAAATTGACAATTAGAACTAGTTTTTATACAATATATGGATGATACTAGCAATGTAAGACATTTTGAATTGCACCATTCAATAAAGCACTATTGGTATTTTACAAGGAAAACACATAAACCATTATATATGTGGAATGTGATTCTTTATAATAGATTGAAATTGATTAAATTGAAACATAGAAAAAATATATATATAGTGAAATGTAAAATATAAAGCCATTAACTACTACCATTATAAATTTTTCAAGTATGATTGATGATATTCTTAAATGCAGGGATGAGATTCTTCCGACTTTTGGAGGATTTTTCAAAAAATTTCCGACTTTTTTAATCAAATTGCCCCCCTTAATTTCTCAAAATAAGAAGGGTAATATATCTGAAGATCTGAGCTCCAGAAACTCAAATCAAATAGTTACTAACAAACTAGAGAGGCAACCGTCCGAAAAAAGAGAAACAACTTTTTATAATATAAAAGATCTGTTTGAGAGAGCTATATTAAAAAAAATGGCAACTAATATAGTTTACAATTTTGTTGTTTGTGTTGTTTATTTTCCATTTAATATAGAAATGCTCAATATTATATCTATAGTATATATTATATTATCTATAGTACTCAATATTCCAAATTTCAATTCAGTGAATGTTTATCCAGAGTATTATATCCGATTTTTATTTTAAAATTGAATATACACACTGATTAATTTCAACAAACAGATGTTTTACTGATGTGTGCTTTATAATGGTACCATAATTTCTTTCTAATTCTTACTATTTTTTCTCATTAAGGGGAAATTGTATATAAGTAGGATAGATTTAATACCAGTAGCAATTACAATATTTGTTGTGCTTGAAATTCTTAAGTATTATTTCTCAAATGTCGTTCCCACATTTTTTCAGACTTTCTGCTTTTTTGGCAATCTCATCTCTGTAGATGTTATCTCTCATACTAGTTGCATTTGGAGAATTTTTAGTTATTGTATTTTGGAAATAAGGTTGCTTGAGGAGAAATGAAAATATGGTGCATTTCCTAATGGATTTATAGCTCCATTTTTAGGCGATATTGAAGTGGCCATAAGTAGCTCTTAAACAGAAGAAACATTTTTGTCATGAAGACATTTCAGATGCCTTTATCAGCAATTAAGTTGTTTGATGAGGATGAGTTGCAGCTTTTGAATGACCCAAAGTTACTTAGGACAGATAGATTACCATTTTAACAATCAATGCTCAAATTGATTTAATGCACTTATTCAGGGTTCGTACGCGTCCTTACAAGTCCTTAAAAGTCCTTACTTTTACATTTAGTCCTTATAAGTCCTTGCAAATCCTTCTTTTTATGCCCCATTTTTAAAAAATCCTTACTTTTTACTCTGCCATTATTAAAAAATTTAAAATTTCACTGATTATCGTTTTTCTAATTCCTCCTTCTCGGCGGCTCTAATCTCGGTTGATGTCGATCTCTCGCGGAATGGGGTGGGGGTGGGGGGACGACACTGCTCGCGTTCTACGAATCCATCGCATACACTTTGGGAAATAAGGGGAGTTACAGATGGCCTTTATTGGTCCATGGTTCCATAGAAAGGATTGTCAAGAGTGCTGTTACCATTTTCAGAACAGTATCAAAGTGATAAACCTTTACTTTCATTTTTTGCCCGTGATGTTTTTAAAACTTGTTATTGATTGCATTCAACCAGATGATTGCATGAAACCAGAGAATGAAAGAATTGAGAAACCTGAGACTTTAGGCAAATTCAACTTCAGTGACCCAAACTTGTATAATGATAAAAGTTAAGTGTATTTAGGATTTGCTGCAGAGCAACTAATAAAAGAAAAGATAAAAAATAAGGAATTAGCAGACAAGGATGTTTTCACACTCAGACAGGATAGTCAGAAAAACATCATAACAATGATGAAACATTTCATGCAGAAATGTCCTGTGAATTACGCACTAGTAAGACCTGCGATTTGCCTTGATCCACGAGTAATGGCTGGATATCCCGAAAAAGCACAAGAAAAAATGAAAAAGGTATTGATTGTATTGTCGCAAAATAAACGCATTTTGGAAAAAGATTGCGACGAAATTTTGTTACTCTATGCAGATTTTCTGTTAAATATTGTAAAGCCAAATTCATTTGAATTTACTTCTTTCAATCCAAAGAGTGATTCCCTTGATAATTTTTTACAAACTTATTTTAGCAATACATTATGAAAAAGTTTGGAAGATTATCAAAATAATATTAATACTGTCACATAGACAATGAGGTTTTTCGGTGAACAAGGCTCTGGAAATAGAAAATTTAAAAGATGCTTCAAATATTTTCCAGCATGTAAATCATGAATTTATTAAGCTGTCTGGGGCTATTTATGACTTAAAAATTACTAAAGAAATGAGGACGGCTGCCACCTCAGCTAGAGCAAAATACATGCAGTATTTAGAAAGTGAAAGATCCAAAGAAAAGACTGAAACAAAACAACTGAAACGAAAAGCTCTAGAGGAGAAAATAGAATTTTTAAAACAAAAGAAAATGTTCCTCCAAACGGACATGCACCAAACAGATGAGAAAGCAAATGATTTAGCTAATGAGGCTGAAAAGTCAAAGGACATAAATTTATTTATTCAATCGCATGAACTAAGAAAAACAATTTCTGAAAAAGAAGTTAAAATGAATACCTTGGATGTAAAATTGAATGAAAAAAGTTTGGAATTAAAAGATATTTAATTTGATTACCAGTTTCATGGGGTTTTTTTCATCAATTTATTAACTCATATTTTTAGGAGTTTTGTTGTGTTAAATTTGTGATGTATCTTCTATGTTTTATATTATAATTTATCATCTAATAGGTTGAATTTTCAAAAATCAGACATTTTATTTAAAAATGCTGCGACAATTCGTTAAGTTTATTCAATTTAGAGGTCCTTATTTTTTGGTTTTTCAGTCCTTAAAAGTCCTTGATTTTCTTTTAAGGAAATGTGTACGAACCCTGTTATTCTTTTTTCTTTTATTATTTTGTTTTTCTATACAGTCCTTTTTTACTTTCTCATACACAAAGAGAAAGTGTTGTAATCGTAAAAATATTTTGACAAATCTGCACGTTTTAGACCTCTCTGAGTCCGAAAAACACAATTTTGGAATTACGTCTGTCTGTGAACACGATAACTCGAAAACTATTAGAGCTACGGGGATGAAATTTGGTATGTGATCTTTACACATAATTTGTAGGTTTCTTTCAAAATTTTGACAAAATCCCTCTATGGGAAGTCTGTCTGTCCGCGTTCATGTGAACTAGCTCAAAAACTTGAATAGCTAGATGGGTAAAATTTGGTACACAGTTTTAATCATCATGAATCTAGGTCCGTATAAAATTTTTGGCCAAATCTGTCAAAGGGTTGACTGACTGTTGGTCTGTATAATCACATTATTTTGAACGCAATAACTTCTTAACAAAATTACTTGGATAAATGAAATTTTCTATGTGGCCTTCTAACCTTAATTGTAGATTCGTGTCCAATTTTTGTGTCAATGAGTTGAAAAAAAGGCATTCAAATTGGAAATTTGATTTTCCTTATCTAATGTAGCCCTATTGCATAATCATGCCAGCTTCTGATTCTACTTCTTCCGCCTGACCTTCAAAAACTCGTGGTATGACATTTCGCTTATTTATTTCTCCACTGCATTAGGGACACTTGTTCATTTTACTGCCTTTTAGCTTATTTTTTCTACATGTGTTAGTGAATATGCGAGAAACTTTAGGGGAGACCACTCCTGCTGGTTAATTAGATTTTTCATCATTTGTAGTTATAGAAAATTTTAATGCTGTATGATAAAACAATGCAGTTCAGAATAAGAAATCGGTTTTGTGTATAGAATTAGTCAAAAGTTCGAGACTAACTTTAACTTTTCTTTTAATTCATTAATTGCTAAATTTTCTATTGATATAATTATAGTGTGTGTTCATTCTTTTTCAAATAAATGCATGTTCACTTCAGTGATCATATCAGTTGGAAGTGAATATAACTTTCTTTCTTTTTTTTTTTTTTTTTGGCAGTTTCTCTATACATAACAAAAATTCTTTCTATTCACACTTACAGATGATGAGAAACGGTACTTTGGAATATATGTACCGTTTCATTTTTTATATCAATTTAATATCCTTGAAGTATGTGTGTTCTAAAATTATTTTGTAACAGTTAATTTAAACAAGTATTTCTAACAGGACGGAAGCATCAGGCAACTTAGGATTTTGTTCCGATAAAGAAAATGTGCCAAAAGACGAAGACCGACTGCAGAACAAGAAGTGAGTTATGCTTTATGTATAGATACATACTCACGCAAATAATGATATTCTAATTTTCTTGGTCATATTGACAGATTTTCAGATATTTCTGAAAAAAATCTGATCTACACTATTAAAATTTGATGCGCATGTATGTGAGGCTATCTTCTCACAAACCGCTGAACGGAGAAACATGCAGAAACTACTAAAATATGGGAAATAATCCATTTTGGCCATTTAAATTCTGAAATTACAATTAGTAAAAAAGATATTAATTAAAAACTAATTAACAACAATACTTTTCATTGTTGCAGTGCAATTCAAATCATTCTTATAGTTTAAACAAATATTCATTGTTGAAAGTAGCAACAATACAATATGGATGGCATTGTGTGCTGGTTTTGGTAATTGATTCAAAGAACCAGAGAAATCAAAATCATTCAAATAGGGTTTTTGCTAAAAATGTTTTTTCCCCGTGAGATTTAGCTTTGAGGTTTCATGTATGTAGTGCATCTTGCTTCATATGTTTGTAAACTGGACGTGGGAATATAAAAAAATATGTATCCCCAGCAATGCTGGTTTATCTAAGTGTCTGTGTTGCAAAACCTCACTTCTTCTCTCCGCCAGGGAATGACGCATTATTCGAGATAGCCCGTGCAACACCGGGCCATGCAGCTAGTATAATATTAAATACTGATAAGAAATGAACTGAAAATAAATCCTAAAATATTCTGCCTTTACCTTATAAGCTTCTTTTGCCACCTAAACCTTATTTAAGTATTTATTGTATTTTAATCATCAAACAAATAACATTTTTGCATAAAAGCAAGTGTAATTATTTGCCGATTCTTTTCCTATATATATGAGATTATTTAAGAATAAAGTTTTTAAAAATGATAGATTCACATGAGAATATGATGTAACGAAATTACTGTTCTGTACAAGTTCTATATAACCTTCAAATCAATTCTAATCTGTATAATTTGCCAAAATAAAATATATTGTCACTTAACAAGCAATGCCACCTATCTGAATTCTTTAAATTTTCAAAGAGGAAACTGAATTTTTCACATCTAGTAATAAAATATTTCTAAATTTTTTCAACCTGATATAAACATGAGACCACTTATTCTTACCAGATGTGAAAAAAATCCAGAAATATTTTATTACTAGATGTGAAAAATTCAGTTTCCTCTTCCTCTTTGAAATTTCAAAGAATTCAGTTAGGTGAATTGCTTGTTCAGCGATGATATTTAACTCTAATGCAGGTTTTCTAAAAACAAGATATTTTACACACACTTTATTAAAAAATATTTTTGCAATAGAAGTTTATGCATATCAAATAATTTTTTTCCTCTGTATATAAATCTCAAAGTCAAAATAAAAATTAATTTTAACATAATTTAAATGAAATTACAGCTACAATTTCATTCTTATTATTTTTAAATATGTTAAAATATTTTATTTCAGCTGTTTTTTTTTTTATTTATTTTGTTCCTTTAAAAAAAAAAAAAAAAAAAAAAAAAAAAAAAAAAAAAAAAAAAAAAAACTTTCATCTGAGGCCCAAAATGAGTACATTTCACAAATTTTAGAATGAATTATTCTATGCTTGGGACTAAAAGGGTTAAGAGTATTGTACCAACAATTTCATGTATGTCCTTGTGCCTCTAATATTTTCTATTGTTTATTGAAACAGACTTTATTCTTCCTTTTGCTCAGGGAAAAGAATCCAAATAGCGAACCACTTTCTGCTGAAGAAAATATTACCAAACAAAATGGACAACGAAGAGAAAGGTAATTTAAAATTGATTTGCATACAAAAAGACTTTTTGATTTCCTAACGCTTTTTTCAACATAGATCACAATTTTTTTTATTTTTCCAAAATTTTGGTATCTGCTGTAAAAGCGTAATAAATGTCCACCTAGGATGGCAGATAATGTATTTTTGCCAATATTTGATTTACTTGGAGAAAATTGTAACACTATTTTAAAAATTAATTTTACCGATTAATTTTGCTTATTATTCTTACGTCAGTTCATTTTGAAACTCAAACAGGTTACAAATGAGAACACAGATTTTCCTTTTTCTTGGAATGTGATAGACTTCCTTTTCCATGCATTATTTCAACAATTTTGGTGGTTATTTTGTATATATGCCATGCCTTAGTGAGCTGGGGAAACTTAAAAAGATTAATGCTTTCACATCATTGATCATTAATTATACCCATGCATGATGAAAAGCACATAGTCAGATGCCAGTGATTTTTAATTTTGAAATTCTGAAAATATATCAAATTCTACAGTTAAATAAAACTGTCATTCTAATATATCCTTACTCTTCTTCTGACATTTAATGACTTGGTAACATTATATTATCATTTTTTTTAAAGAAAGTAATATACAGGATGTCCACTCTAATGGTGGCTCAATAGCTAATTTTTAAACCATTAGAGCTAGGTATATATTTCCACTATATACTTTAACCCGGTCCTGTTTTGTAACATAGTATTTTATTAATAACTGTAGCTAACTGTGTTATATATCTGTAACCGTAACTGTATGTACGCGGGATTCGGTCATGTAGTCTAAAGATGTAAACAAAACTGCCATAATGAAGTCCTCGTAATAAAATAAGTTAATCTCTAATGGCGTAATCCTTTTTGAGTGATTAAAAGAACCCAATATATAGCTGTATCAATATGAAGGCACTATGTGATATGTTTGAGTAATGAAGCTTTGAATATCACTATTTTAGACCATTTCAATGGTTGCCTGGAGGAAGATTCACTCATCAGCGAGCTGTGCTTGCTCGGGGTGACTGTTGATCATCTGAAATAGTGTTATTCAAAGCTTCATAACTTGGTCGGTTTTCGTCGTAGAAGAATTGTACTTTTTTAAATTTAAAATGTTAGCTTGTCAGGAATATTTTACTAAATATAATTAATTGAACTAGGGGACTGTATAAAAAGTTAGACCTCATAATTTTTTCAGCAGTATATTTATTGACACAAACAATATAAAGTAAAATTCTTTTGGTCATTTGAAGCCTCTTTCTAACTGGAATCACATGCCCATCTCTCTACTGGTTTAAAAATTTAGAGTGGGCATCCTGTATATATCTTATAACTCACTGTTTATGGATTGCTGTATATTTTGAGTAGATGATTTTTCATATCAGTCGTAATATTGTCCTTACATTTCCTTGGTCAGAAGCATGAAGCTTTTATATGTATAAATGAATTAGCATTTCCAGATTTTTATTGAATTGTGAATTATCTAGTACGCTTGGATATTAGAAAAAAAAAATTAAAGAATTATTAGTAAATGCCAACATAAATCTTAACTTTGCTTTATACCAGTTGGTTAGTGTTTTTCATTTTTGTTTTTTGATGATGTAATGGCAACACCAAGCATCTTTAGAAGTCTCATCAGTTTCAAAATTCAGAACATTGGAGATAAATACTTCGTTCATCACTAATAGTAATTTTAAATTCGTTTTAGTTCTTTGAATTCTTTTTCTGAATTTCATTTATTCCTGAAAGTAAACAAAACGTAAATGTTTTTTCTACTTATTTCTTTGTTTTGAATCAATAGAATAGTGAAAAATGACAAATTTTGTTGCCTGTTATTGCTTCTACAGGTTGTATGAAGATAAATCTTAAATTAATTAAAGTTTGAATTATCTGGCAAACTTTTTGTTTAGCTGAAACCCTTCTTCTGTTACAGTTAAAATGATGTAATTAATAACTAAATGTGTTCAAATTAAAATATTTTCAAGAATCAGTGATTATTAACTTTTCATTTCTTTTTTCTCAATTAATATATCCTGTTTTGAAAGTGTCCTCAGTTAATAATTAAATCTTACTCGGAATTGAGATCATGCCTTAAACAATTTCTTAAGAGATAAAAGGTAGCTGATATGATTTAACTGGTTTCTCATAAAATGAACCGAAAGAGTCATTTTTAGACAGGGCAGCCTAATAAGCTTGTTTTATCCAATGTTACAAAATTTGTTTCTTCTTTTTTTATTTTAAAACTTGATGAAACTTATTTTTTTAAGAATGTTAAATTATTTTTTTCCCTTAGCAGTGACAGTAGTGCTATACATTCTCCTGAGGAGGAAAATGCATCTAAGGAAGAACAGCTATGATTTTTAAATCTGTGTAGTGATTTTTCCTTTTTTAACCAAAGTTTTACTTATGGTGCTATAGTAATTTTATTATCAAAGATTTTGTGATTTTGACGTCTCATCTTGTGCATTGTCTTAAAAGTTAAGATGAGAGAAGCAATAAAAATAAAGAATATTTTCATAAACATGCATTATATGGTTTTCTTTCCCAAGAGTATGCTTGCATGAATTACATGAGTTTACCCTCCTTCAAACAGTGTGGTACATTCTCCAGAGGAGGCAATTGCATCTAAGGAGAAAGAAATAACATAAAAAATCACCTGCTATGATAAAAATTTAACTTCTTTTTTTTTTTTAGCTAAAGCTTTATAATAATTTTATTCTTATCTTGTATAAAATAAAGAATATTCAAAAGAATTCATTATATTTTCAGTTCAATTTGATTTCTTATGCACATAATGACTTTCAAAATATTATTCCTTTTGTTGTGATAAAGATCTTGCATAAATAAAAACTACACAAAAATATCTTTAAATTGAATAATTATAAGAAAGTATGTATATAATGCAAATGAAACAGAAAATTCCTCCGTCTTTCAGTTTTTATGTGTTTATCATTCATATTCATTTGCCTCGAAATAATAAGTAGTATCCGAAGATGTTATAAAAGGTATTTCAAACGGTGCAAAAGATTACTTTAATACACAAATTATTGAAATTATTCTGTGATTTTTTACTTTGCTAGTTAATATTCATTAACAAAATGTATACTCCACACTTTTTTTGCAATGCACATCAGTGTTTTCTCATACATGCTTTATAAAGATGTGTTAGGGATGCAAAATACTACCTCTGAAACAAAATGAATTTAATGATTATTGCAGATAAGACACTTCAAAACTAAGGATAGTCTGTCTTGATATTTATTACTTATTCAGTTAAAGCCTTAACATTTATTGTGATGCTGAGGGTTAAATTTTGATCCTGTAAAGGGTCATTTTTTTTTTTTTTTTTT
>BGPR01021311.1:0-26660 GCA_013235015.1 Araneus ventricosus
TTATTGCTTTCTGACTTGACAGGATCGAGAATTTTCCCGCTTTTGCAGTCATTATACTCGTACTTGTAGCGTTAACACGGTCAAATACATTTTTTGGATAGTTATTTCATCGAGTTTTTATTAAATTATTGAAAGTATTGTAGTGCCCTTTGCGATTCTTATTGCCATGTGAGAAAAGTTAAAGTGTTTTCACTTACATAAGCCAAGAGGTCACGACGATACAAAATTTTCATGATACCCCCCTCCCAAAAAAAAAACCCCGGCTCTAATCTCTAGTTATTTTGACCCGATACCTTTAAAATCTTAAAAATTAGCTTTCGAAGTGAATAATTGCATGTTTATTGAGATTAATCAAGTCTCTGAAATCTTAAGAATATTTTATCTATGGTAGTTTAAGAAGTTATACACATAAACACGAATTATCTGCTTTTGAACTTGGAAGTATTAGTATAGTTATATTAACATCCCATTTTGAAGCAACACGAGGGTTATTTTGGGACAGACCTCGTAAGTTTGAACTTCAGTCAGATGACGAGGATGACAACTGAGCTGGCACCCTCACTCCAAACTTCCACACCAACAGGAGGACGTTTGGCCCCCTGCATATGATTTAATGTGGAACAGGCCCAATACACAATGGATCTTCAATGGAATCAGTTTCGAAAATGGAACCCTCCAGCCCCAAAGCCAAGACCTTACCACTAGGCCACTTTTGAACTTGGGAAATGGAAAAATCTGGCTTAAATATTTAGAGGGTTAAATTTAAGATTTAGAGAAGAATGACTGAAAAATGCAACCAAATTAACTTTAAAAGAAAACAAAAACAAGGAAATTTTTCAACAACTGATAACACAGTAGAAGTCCCTTTTGCAACATTTAAAAAGTTTCTTCAAAAGAGTCGAAAAATGCAGAAGCACATTCAATAAAACAAACAAACTAATGTATTTTAATTAAATTTAATTTTACATAAAAAAAACCTGAATGACTTTTAAATATATTTACGGTAGAAATTTTTACACAGACTTACATGTTTTTCATTATTTATTTCTGTGGCAGAGGCATTAATCACTTTACAGTGTGGATGACGTTTTTCAAGGTATGCATGAGTCTCCTCCTCAACATCAAATTCCTCCAATCTTTCTGATATCTGAACAAAAAAGTAAAAATTTAGCAAATAATTATAACAAAGCCAAAAATATTTCATACGGTTCTTGAAACACATCTTGTAATGATTTATTTAATTTTTTTAAGAAAGAAAATTAAAAATAAATGCTTTCTTTTCCAAAAAGATTTTCATAAAAATTATTACTTTTTGATAACCTTAAGAGCCCTATGAAAAAGTAAGAATTTTAAAATTTGTTTTGTTACACACTCATAGTAAATAGGTTAACTGTTGGATTACAGCCAAGGAAAAAATCAAATCTTTTAATATGTTGAGATATAGGGAATTTCTTTCTCTCATCAGGAATGGCCTAAGGCAACTTGACCAAGCAGGTGAGGTAACAGTGTGGTGCCCTCCCCCTCCACGCATCCTACTCACAACCAACATATTTTTTTTATATTCTATAATATAAGTATTCTAAATGTCAAACAAACTTTTACTTAGATTATATGCATGTTTTACCTGCAAATATGAGTTAATAATAATATGGTGATATTTTTTTAAAACTTCATATGTATTTAAGAGTAATGCAACAGCCTTAAAGAAACTGGAATAATATATCCAATAAATTTAAAAATATATATATTTCTGGTACTTTTCCGTTAGCCGGGCGCAAGCGAAAAATCGCCAAATAATGCAGAATTACGCCAAATTTTGGCGACATGTGCGCCCGCCGACTTGGCGACATTTGCGCCCGGCGACTTGGCTCGCGTTTGGTTCACAATTGGCGACATCATTTTAGCCAGGCACAAGCGAAAAATCGCCAAATAATGTAGAATTCCGCCAAATTTTGGCGAAATTTGCACCCGCCGACTTGGCTTGCAATTGACGACATTTCCGCCCGGCTAACGGATAAATACCATATTTCTTTATTTTACCACAGTATCATAAATTCTGTTCAAAAATTCACCTTTCTTGCCCTTTTATCTGCAAAATCTTTCATTAATTCCTTAATTTCAATGTTCTGCCAAATGTTCCAGATACTATTTAGGATACCACAGGAGGGAACACCAATATGAAAAGGAAATTATTTGCCAATTTTCCAGAGCTTTTGTATCTATTGAACCAATTTTTCTTTTCCCTCACACTCCCACTTTGACATCACCCTGGACTTTGGTGCCACAAACAGTTACACGGGCCTGCAGCCACCCCGTCTCTCATTTTCAGGTTCTTGAAAGTAAAAGCCATAGTCTATTTAAACTGCTCATGGTTTTACTTATTCTTGTCTTCCCTCATTAACAATAATCTACTCGACACTCACATCAAGGTACACAAGGATAAGAAAGTAATAGTATATGTATCAAGTGTACTTCAAGTGGGGTACAGATTTCATTTTTTTGAAGCAAACCATGGAAAAGGTGCAGCTTTAAAACGAATAGTAAATTTTAATAGTGCATCATTATTGATGCAGTAGAATAGCTGACAGACAGCTTCTGGAAAGAATGTTTCTAATACTAATCAATTTTTTACAATGTTAAGAAACTGCACAACTATAAGATAATAACAAATAGCAGATAAAGAAATAGAATCTGTAGCCAAAAAACATTATTCCAAGCAAAATACCTGTACTGAAAGGCATTATGTCTGTTTACCAAATGGCCACAACAGGGAATGGCCTATTTCTTTAAAGAGAAGTATCATGTTTTTGCGAGAAAATTGAAAATCTTTATTGCTGTTTTGAGAAAAAAAAAAGAGCATGTTTGCCGCATTAAAGAGATTATTAAATCAAGAAGTAAAAAATATAAAGTCTCAGACATCTATTCCTCTGCTTCATCAGGAGAGTCTACTGAAATCTTTGATGATGAAGAGCATAAGGGGAGTAAAGAAATGAATGAAGAATGTGTAAAAGCAGGTGCATACATACTCGCTAAATTTCACGGTGATGGAGTAAGAAATTTAACTTAAAAATATGTTGTCACTGCTCAAAATGAGATTGAAGAAAATGGTGAAGCTAAAGAAATGAGCTTAATAACAATAAATGAAGCAAAAAAATTAAATAAAACTGTTTTGGTGAGGATATTTCCTATGTTCATTTTGACCAAATTTTAATATTTTACCTGAACTAAAGTTTAAATTGATAAGTGGACGTTTATATTATGAAATTCCATATTCTATTGATGTTTTCCAAAAAGCTTAACATATTTATGATAAAAATTGAATCTAATATATATATATATATACAAATAAGAAACAATCATAGCAGAATTGTAAAAGCAACATATACAACATAAACATTCATAAAATAAATTGTCAAGAAAAAAATCTGTGGTAAAAAAAAGCCGAGAGTTCTTATAAAGAGAAAATAAACAAAAGGGGAATATATATAAAAAAGGGGAAGATAAAATAATATAGAAATATATAACACAAACGCAACGAATGCACAATAATGCTGCAATTCAAGAAGATTTGTGGAAAATATATCAATGTTATGAAAATTAATAAATGTTGAAATAAAATGGAGAGACTGTAGTTAATCCATAAAAGTGTATAGATGCTCATCAGGGTAAGTAAAATCTATACGAACCGCTAAAAAATTAGTGAAATCATAATGTTTTCTGCGGACAGTGCTGGTATAAAGCTAAAAACACTGTCCTTTACCCAGAACATTATGATAAACCAAGAATTTGAATGAAATACCAAATATTAGAAATAATTTTACGAACCTAAAACTGAGAGATGCAGCCAACGGGAGACGTGACAAAGGAATGAACCTAAGGCGTCATGTAGGGTCCGAATGTTTACGAAATATCAAGTTACTTTCTTTTGCGCCAAATTTCTAAGGTTGGGGGAGTTTCGATGAAAATTAGGAAGTTGATGGAAACAAAGAAGAAAGCGATCTACATTGAGAAAATGATGAAGATTAAAGAAATGATGATAAAAAGGAAAAGAGTGTATTTAAAAATTAAGGTGTATTTAAAAATTAAGGTATGATGATAAAAAAGGAAAAGAGTGTAATTAAAAATTAAGGTGGAAACGGTAAGTGTTAAATAATATTTGAATTTGAAATCCATTAATAAACAACTAAAAGATGCGTTTTCGAGGTAATCGCATTAGACCTGTCTGGCTTGAGAGACCCTACCACAGTATTAGAACTGCACCAGCATAGCTCTAATATGCAATCCTTTACTTACATCTTAAAGCCATTAATTAAAGGTTCGTAGAAGGAGGTAGGAATTTCATTACTATTAAGGTTATTTATAAGGTGCTGAATTTGATTCTTGATTGAATTTTTATCGCTGCATGTTTTGATAATTCTTATGAGTTGATTAATGATAGTGTTTTTGTAGATTTTAGAAGAGATATTTGAGTTCCAAAAAATATATCTATTGACATTGAATTTAAACTCGTTTCTTTTGTCATAAATATCTATTTTTAAAGTATTTTGACAATCAATAATTAAGTCCAGAAAAATAACTGGTTCTTGATAGCTATTGGTTTGTATTAATTTAAGTTCATTTGGATACAGATTATTATTAGTTGTATTGAAATCTTTATGGTTAAAAATAATGATGTTATCAATGCATCTAAAGACTGAATTCGAATTAATAGCGATATTCTGTTCAAAAAAGTGTAGAAATAAATTGGCAAGAAGAGATGAATAGCTGGTCCCTTATGGGATGCTTTTAATTTGCTGAAAGATATTTTCCCCGTTGAAAATAAAGTTATTGTAAATACAGTAATTTGTAAGATCTTTCCACAATGTTATTGGGATGTTAAGTAAGTTTATTAGGCCGTAGAAATAATCCATTAAGACTTCTTGTAATTTATCTAATGGGATGCTTGTGAAGAGGTCTTGAAAATCATAGGTTTCTATTGTATCTATTTTATTATTTTTAAGGAATTCGATAACTTTATTATTGTTTTTAATTATCCAGGTAAAATTTTCGTCTTCAATAAACTTGAGGATTATGTTGAGATATTTCGAGAAGATTATTCCACATTTATTCATATAGGTGTTCGTACCGCAAGTAATGTATCTATATTTAATAGGCTGTTTATGGAACTTAGGATAGATGACAGTCTCTCAGTTTTAGGTTTGTAAAATTATTTCTAATATTTGGTATTTCATTTAAATTCTTGGTTTATCATAATGTTCGGGGTAAAGGACAGTGTTTTTAGCTTTATGCCAGCACTGTTCGCAGAAAACATTACGATTTCACTAATTTTTTAGTGGTTCGTATAGATTTTACTTACTCTGATGAGCATTTATTCGCTTTTACCGATTAACTACAGTCTCTCCATTTTATTTCAACATTTATTGATTTTCATGACATTGATATATATATAAATGTTTGTCTATTTTTCTGCCATAAAATTACAGATTAATCCTATCTACTACAGCTATGTCCACTCTGTTACAGAAGCATTTTTGTTATGATTTCAACATAAAAAATCAAAACATTTTAAATTAGAGCTTTAATCTGTTTAGAACTATGCAATTTGTACCTAGAAAGAAGTAATTCTGATTTTACATAGCCCTATTTAATGTGATAAGATAATTTGTATATGTAGTTTTTTAAATTTTTGCATTTTGGTGTATGAAAAAATAGCAAGAAAATGTAAGAAATGCGTTATCATGAAATTTTACTGCATTTATATGAAAGAAGTGTTCATTTGTTTGTATTGCACAAAATGATTTGAAAAATAAAAGTAGATTTTTGTAATTTAAAGCAATAATTAAAAGTGTAACAGAGTGGACAAAATCTCCCATTACCAATGAAAAAACTATGAAAATCAGGTATTAGTGCTAAGGTTAGCTAATTAATTTTTACAATACAGATAAATTCAATCCTTTTGCTACTATTTGACATTAATTTTAGTTAGATTAGTTGACTATGAAAAAAAATTTTTTTAAACATCAGATGTACCATTTTCACTGGAATGACTGATATAAAGGGTGATAGAGACCTAACAGATTAAGACCATCAGGCAGAGTGAAACTTTGATGGCTTTGTGGTACAAGACATGTACCAACCCATAAGCAAAGGTACAAGAATCAACTGCTACAGAAAAGGAAAAAAATTATGATGATTCTGAATATATAAGGAAATGTGCAGTTCAGTTCAATAAGAATTTCATTAATGCATCTATTTAAGAATAATATTAAAACAATAAATGAGCCACAGCAGGTTAATATGTGTTCTGCTAAAGCTATATCAATAGAACTACACTAGGATTACTTAATGAGTAAATGCAAGTAGAACACTCACTTTATTGATATTTCTTGCTACCTTGACAAGTGGAGAAGCTGAAATTAAAATCACACTTGCTCCAGGGTCTTCAACAGCTAACTAATGAAAAACAGAGAAATTTCTTAAAAAGCATGCACGAAAGGATAAAGTATATTATTTGGTATTTCAGATTTCAAGCAACAAAATAAATGTTTTTTCAAATATTCAAGACTTTGACGTAATGATGATGTAACATGCCAAGCCGCATTTAATTAAGAATGCAGTACAACATCAACCTTTTTCAATAGAAAAATTGTACTGATTAAATAAAACTGATGAATGAATAATTAAAAATCAGTTATAATTAATCGTTAATATTTCTATTATGCAATATATAATAGATTATAATTTTGTATTATGTTGACATCTAAAACATGCCATTATTCTGGTTGGCCATCTACAAATTTTAAATTTCATAGAAGAGTACATCTAAATCTCTTATCTACAATGATCGTTAATTTCTTGACACATCATATCCTAACTCATGTTAACTGTCTTTACTTTTAGAAATACCATTTTTTTCTTAATAGTAATCATTTATGATTGAAAGGTAGGAGGAAAAATATTTTCCCTCTTTCTCAGGGGTGGTGCCAGAAGGGGGACAGGGGCATATCGTCGGGAAAACTTTTTACACGGGGTATTCAACTGTAGCTGATAAAAAATAATCTGGCGAAAATTTGACACCAATTTCATTACACTCATCCTCCTGTACAGAAGATCTCAAATCGGGCCCCTCAAGTGCCATTTGTGCTCTTTCTGTCGGCAAAATGCAACATAACAGGAAATTCACCCTTTACCTTTATAAATTATACAGGAGGAAATTTGTAAATATACAATACAAAAGCTAGTTCTCATAATACAGAATGTGCTTTTACATAAGTTCATTGGTTGAAAATAGTGTGCAAAACACAAGAAGGAATTTCCAAGAATTGTTCCTCTAACATTACTACTTTTAATGTTGTTACCATTGTAATGCAAATAATGACTACAATTAAATAAAAAAATGGATTCATTAAAAAATTTTAAGAACTTATTCATAAAATCTATACCTGCCATGACATAGCAAGTATAAATGGCACCCAGGACACAGTATTTTTTCCTCTCCTCGGTGGCATTTGTCAGTTTAAAGAAATTGCCAGAAAACAAACACTGCTACAAGGCATTTATATAGAAATTGATTTATTTGAACATTATATATTGTTAATCTGAATATAATAAATGTGCCTAAAGATTGTAATGTGTTAAATTTAATAAAACAGAGTTCATGTTATATTGGTTTAATTTGAATAGAACTTTTTTTTAAATTTTTAATCCTGCAAGGTTTGTTTAATTTGCAGACAAGCTTTAACAACTAGGAGTAAAAGAGGAGTTGAATGCTGTCTGAACAAACCCCAATATTTCAATTAAACAAGAAAAAAAAATGAATGTTAGAAGTGGAATATATTTTTATTGCAGTTTAGGCATTTAAAGTAAAATAACACAGAATTATTAAGATATTGTAATTATATAGTAAGATTAAAATGACACTAGAATTTTTTTTTTAGCTTTAAATATCAAACACAGAAATATTTTATATTTATGGAACACTTTTTGAGACAGTCATCCAAGACATTGATACCCCCATTTAGTCTTCCCTCACTGCACAAATTTAGAAGGACAGTTTTTGAGATAATGTCATCAGTTTTCCATGGTTAGTCTTAAATACATAAAAATTGTTAATGCCCAACTTAATTTAAAGCACAGGTTTCAGTAAAATTCTTTTAAATTACGTTTAAAACATCAAGATTAAGACAACTGTGATGTAACATTTCGTTACTGTCATATAAATAAGATGTCTGACATTTTTAAAAATTCAGTTTTTTATTAGAAGACCATTTGTTTAAAAAATCATTTTTATGGATTATGTATAAAAATTTTAAAAATATAGCAAAATATAAAAAAATGAAGGTTTCTCTTGAATTATTTGCCTTACCATGAAGATAAACCAAAGGGGGAAAAAAATCACCAAATAGCGACACTTTGATTCCAAAATTTGGCTAGTGTGTGTTATATGTCAGTTGAAGCTTGCATAGGAGTTTGGGAACTTAAGTTGACTTTTTAGAAAAAGCAAAAAGTGAATCAACAGAATGTGATCCGCTCAGCCATGAAATGAAATGTAACATAAATATACTACTGGGTATTATATTATCAATGCACATTAAAATGCCTTTTTTAATAATATTAACAAGCGGCTATAATAAAATTACATTGCTTTGAAAAAAAATAACAACACACCCTATGCCTTGTCACTTGTCTCGATTTATGAATCTTTTTCTCACATTAGTCATCATTTCTTTTGTTATAAACATACATTTAATACAGTTAAAATATCCTTTGAAATATGTGCTCAGCAGTATATTTTTTAAAATTATATTCATTACACTGTAATGAAATATGTTTTCGAGCTAATCAACATTTCAGATCCATCATTTAAGAAAAACCGGAAATTATTCACTTAATATGAAAAAGTGGAGCAATTTTATCTAATTTTAGAAAACGGATTTATAAATATTTTATTACTTGTTCTGCGCATGAAACCCCAGCGATTCCTCCTCCAATTATAGCAAAAGTAGTGTCAAAAACTAAATCTGCAATATTAGCCGCCATGCGTTCCTGTTTGTAAACAATGAAATTCTGAATTACAGTTACAGGCAAAGAAACTCAAAATTACAGTCACAGTTACGAAGGCAACAATAACAGTCACGCTCTTACTTTGCTAATAAAATAGACTGAACGAAGGGACACCTCATAAATACGGGTCTATTCTGGTACCCCCGGTTGGATTGGGAGACGTCATTTTTTCCGCCCGTTAACGACAAGTGCGAGTCTCGTACCCGTTTTCCAAACCGGTTGGGATCTCGCTCGGTCGAAAAAAGGACTCCGATTTCAGGCCAGCTCTGTACCTGGCATAAACGCTATTCGCTAGCGACAAGTGCTGTTTCGATATCAGAACTTATCAAATTTTCGTTTAAAATGGAGGCTGCTAAGACGTTTATTGTGTTTTGAAAGGGTTTATCGGGATAAATATAATCCATTTGACCAATCTGAAGAAGAATTTATCAATTACTTTAGATTTTTTAAAAAGTAGTTAAATCTTTTATCGAATTTAAATAATTTAATCTAATAATTTAATACGACAATCTAAAGTAATTAAATCTTTAAAAATAGTTAAATCATTTACTACTCCATCAAAATAGTCAATAATGATAGTTGATAATTAGCTAAGATCAATTACATTTCAAGATTTAATTACTTAATATTTTCTAATTAAATTAAATTAAGGTAACATTTTAGCATTTTTTTGTTAAGAGCTGAAATTTTTTTTTAATAGTGTTAATTTGATTTATTGAGTTTATAAGTTTCTGATGAATTTAATTCCTTGTCCAAAATTTCGAGATAGAATTTTTTGCATATAATTGCAAAGTTTCCGGCCGTTTCATCAATAGGGCTTATGATGAATTGTTCTTGCAGAGCTTTGATATTATCCTTGATATTTCAGTAGTCATATGTTTCGTAATTAGGATTGTCTTTTTTGTAATTGTTTTTTATAAACTGTTTAAAGTTGTATTGTAAGTATATTGACCATTTCCATTCGGTGAAGAATTGCACTGGTATATCGAATTTGGCGGCAAGTTTTAGACAAAAGTTATCCAAATCATTCAGGAAACTTTTTTAAAATGTTATTGATAGAGATCTTGAAAATAGGACGGAATTTTGCACATTTGATCATTAGTTCCCTTAGTTCTTTATTGTCAATAATTTCTAGGTTACCGGGTTAAAATGTGTTTATGGAAGGGAAGGGATCTTGAATTGTCCGAGGGCCCCTCTTCAATTTAATTCTGCTTGATGCTTTTGAAAACCTATCCATTTTCCCTAAGGTGAAGTCTAGTATAAAGCTTTGTTCCGGTCACTTGAAGGAAAGGTACGAACAGCTTTTCTTATGAGACGATTTACGAGCCGGCGTTTTGTGTCCAGTTTCTTTGTCACTATTGTAGAATCAATCTTTGACAAATTATCCTATTTACCTTGTACAAAACCAATATCCATTATGAAATTAATCGTTGAATGGTAGAAAAGCCACAAATTTCACTTCTAAAATGTAAGCTAGTACAAACGCCTTGAATTAAAACATGGTACAAAAGTAGAGAAAGAGAAGTATGCGAAAGGAAGCATATGTGACGACAAATCTACTCGGCAAATGAGAGTGCGTTTCGGATTACATCATTCCTGCTATTTTGGTTAATCTTTCGCCCTCAGTATTTAAATAAATAAATTTTTATGTAAAATTTCACTTGCATATTTGAAATTAGAATGATTTTTTCTATAAATACGGATTGCTTTCACGCGTTTTTAAAAAATGCTGAAGTTCCCCAGTGGCGTCCTCTTCTCTTATTCTGAATAATATCATTAAGACATGTGAGATGTGCTAAATGCCTCACTAACTACAGACGGTTTTTCGCACAGGCGCTGGCTTCGTGCCTCAAGACTCTGGGGGGAGGGGCATCTCAAAATCTAGTCGCCGTACATCGCGGTGCTAAGCAGGCGGTTAATTTACGACATTGGGTAGGGATAGGGTTCTAAAAACAGCTTTGCGCATACGTAATTTTTTGTTACTGCTGCCGCCTTTATGATTTTGTACAAATGTCATTAGCGTCAGCATCGGGTTTTTATGATTGGAAACACATCAACGAACAGTTGTCAGCACATGTGATATCTTCAAATCATATTAGTACAGTCAACGAAGACCAAAAATTGA
Organism: Araneus ventricosus; assembly: GCA_013235015.1. Taxonomy (NCBI): domain Eukaryota; kingdom Metazoa; phylum Arthropoda; class Arachnida; order Araneae; family Araneidae; genus Araneus; species Araneus ventricosus. The sequence goes on from BGPR01021311.1 coordinate 11,189, forward strand.
CGAATAGAAGAAAAAAAATTGGTGTTTTTTTTGCGGAAGATACAAGGTGTTTAAAGGGGGGCGTTTTCAGTTTTTTTAAAAATATTTTGGAAGCTATAGGTTCTATCGAAAACGCACTCAGTTACAAAATGAAACTATTTAAAATTCCCTACAAAAATGTCCTACATTGTTCTTGTAACATCAATAGTTTAGAAGATACAGGGCGAATTATAAGTTAATATTTCTAAAATTCCTTTTGTAATGGTAAAATAGATTAAAAGTTCTGAATCAACAACCATCATGAAAACCTCATGCCTATATAATAAATATACAAGGGTAGTATTGTATGTGTTGGAGTGGATAGGAGACGAACCCATTTCATGACAATAATGCTCCCTTCCCCCTTCACAAGTTTCCTTCTACTCGTAGTTCAGTCTACTCGTTAACGAACTGTAAATTTAAAAAATGGTGTGGTTTCGAAATTCGGCACAGCTATTGGGGAGAGTGCCCTAAGCAACATACTAAAAGTCCCCGCTGGTGGAGGGTGCGCAGGGGGTACGGGGGTTGAAAGGGGGGATTTCTCAGTTTTTCTTAAATATCTCGAAAACTATGGATCTTAGAGAAAAAACTTAGGTATAAAATCAAACTACATTCCCAGATAGCAATTTTAGTTTGCAGCAACCTTGCTCTGCAAATCTGCAAGCTTGCAACAAATTTGACACGACAAGAGTGCAAGCTTGAAACAAGTTAACGCCAAAGAGTTAGTCACTACGCGTCAAACTTGCCACAAGCTTGCCACGTCAAACGCATTGCAAACTATAGCAAAAACAGAGTACGAAGACAACCTCGGATTCGAACCTCCGACATGTCGCTTCCTAAACTTGTCGTCCTAACCTCTAGGTTAGGACAGCAGGCCAGCTAGACTCTGCGAGGTTAAGATAGATTGCGCTAATAGCTTTCCTTTAATAGATTGCGCTTTTTTTATTTTATTAATTTTTAAAATTTTTTGTTGAGAATATGATTTGAAGTCAAAGAGAGAGCGATTTTCGCTAATAACTACGTTTTGCTAGTAAAATAAATTATGAAATTAGGGTTCAAAAGTAACTACTTTTAAAGTGGGACAAAATGTAAGTTATTATTTTTCAACGAACATTGACTGTTTTTTAGGTTTAATTTTGTTTATGAACGATAAAATATCAACATTAAGAAAAAGCTATCTAGTTTTCTTTAAAGTACGAGTTCTATATTTAGTAGAAAGATGGAAAACTTTTCAAAATTATTTTTCTAAAAAAGTTAGTTTTTCTACAAATTACCATTGATTTATTGAATTAATAAAAAGAAGGATGGTCTAGGAGATGCTATTAAAAATCGGTTGTTTTATAAAACAGAGCCAAAGATTATCTGTAAGTGTGCTATCATCTTTGCAGCAAACTTGTTTTGCAATCGTGGTGTGAAGTTGTCATAACAACTTCACAGCAAACTTGTTTTACAAGTGGGTTGGTCGATTATGCTTTGTTACTTTGCAGGAAGTTTGCTGCATAATTGAAACACCAAGTTTGTCATGACAAGCTAATATCAAGAAAAATCAAACTTGCTGCAAGTGTACATGCTATCTGGGTTTAATTTCCTACAAAAATAGTACTACACATTGTTCATAGTATGAATAGTTTAGAATATTATAGCAGTTTGAAAAAGTACATAATTACAATAATTGTTTGAAAATGTTAGTTTTATTTTTATGTCAGAAAGATTTTATTTCAAAATGGCGGCTATCTATTACAATATGCCTATAATATATTATATCTTTCTATAACACAATATTATATTTATATATATATGCACCTACATAAAAATATGCATAACCCATTTTTATACTTGCTCGTAATTAAATTTCATTATGTTTTTCTCGTATTTGATCAAGTCCCAACTCCTCTTCTTCTAGAGATGCACCTCTGGTAGAAGTACCATTAAAGGTACCAATACAGAAACGCATTGCTAAAAGCCTGTTGCTGGTTGGAGGAAATGAGGAAAGATCATCTTTGATCTTTGTTGATGATTTGAGAAATGGTGCATATCTAAGGTTATTCAAATTATGTTCATCAGTAGTTGCTTTGTAGTAGGAACATCTTCTCACCGGCTTGTAAGATAGCATCTGGTGTTGATAAGGGGTTATAAAATGTTTCAGCGATGTTTTTCATCTTGCTCAGTTGATTTTTGAACAATGTAACTATAGTGCTTTGCTATTTCTACAAATAACTGGTGTTATGTCACAGATATTGAATGCATGGAGAAGGAGGATGGTTTGGGTAAAAGAAAATTCTTTCTGTAGCTTTCTTGTAAAAAATAATTTAGCTTCGACTTTCCCTTGCTAGGTTCCATAAAATAAATGCTACTTTATAGTGGTGCCAAAGCAATCAGTAACACGACTAGGTCTACATCTTTCCCTTGGGATGAGAAGTTGCTTTCTCTAACCCAGATCTCACAATATAAGTATCAGCATCCCCTGTAGCGACTCTCGTTTCAATTTCTTTAGCAGCCATTTTCTGTGTTAGTATTTGAACATGCATGCTCTTATTTCTTCAATGGCAAGAAAATGTTTCTGTCTAATGTTGTATTTCTGTATTGCTCATTGGCGATAAGCTTGATATTGTACTCGATCTTAGATTTAACATTTACTCAATTTAGGATGGGTTATTAATTTTGTGAAAACATCACTTAATAATAGTTCAATTCACTCTAAATAAACCCACCACCAAAGTCTAATTCACTGCCTAACATTCTATCATCAAGAATTATTTTTAACAAGTTGACCATATGGGAGACAAAGGGAAAAGTTTATATTAGAAGGACTTATCTGATATACCGCCACTGGAAGCGTCCCCCTGGGACATGTGAACAGATGTGGATTCTCCAACTTGTGATGATTCAGCGACAAGGATTTCAGATCGCTCTACGGGTTCCAGAACGTTCTCGCACTTGAAGGAGCAACCGCTACACTCAGCCCTGTAACGTATTTACTCTTTGCTACCACCTAGGACTGGAACGTGTGATACTGAAGCCATCCCACACTTTTCCTCCACTTGAGATCTATTTGACTTTCCCAAGCAGCTTCGGGCACATCAAACATAATCGTGAAAGTCTCTATTAATTCCGTCATCAAGCTCACCGTCATGAGGTCTTAGTCGATTTTTCTCGCGTCATCGGCAAGCTATTCCAATCGTTCCAGCAAGGGCTCCTCGTTGCAAAAAAAAATCTTCTTCCGTCTCGCCTTTTTCCTCTTTTCCTTTTTTCTTTTCCCTCCTTTTTTTTACCCAACTTTCTCGCCTTATATTTCCAAGTTCTCTTTCCAGCCAAGAAATTCACGCCTTCAAAATCATCCCTCATTGGATAGGTCAGAGAAATGCACGCCCCTACTTATCTTCCATTGGGCCGTCAGCTACAATTTTTATACTCCCACTTCGTTAAGCTAGCTCCTAGGTAATTATCTGTATATTACCAGAGGAATAAAGAAACGTAAAGTTAATGACACTGCAGCAGTTCCAGCTGGGTCAAGGCATCACCACCCGCAGGGTAGCATAACCTTGATTGCAAAAGTCTGTCCATCTGTTGTCCCAACACGAAGAAAGGTCCATTTGTGCGGAACCGATGTATGTGTCTACCTCTTTTAAGGAGGTAATCCATCCCCATCTATTTGCCGTTGTCAGAAACCCTCCGAAACGTCCGTTCTTAAGGAATACAATGATTTCTCTTTCTTCTCATGCTACAAAGGAACTCAAAACACTCTGCAGCTGTTGCAGCCTTTCACATAGAAAAAATACCACACATAGAAATTTCACTCATATGAATGGGGAAGGGGGGGTGCAATAAAAGTATTTCATTACTCCGTTCAGCAACCCACAAGAATTTAGCTCATTTAAAGAATAGATTTTTCTGTTGCTAAGAAAAATCACAACACTAACTGCGACAGACTGGTTGCGAGCTTTTAAGTTAAACTCAGCATAGATATGTAGATTTAGATTATACTGTCTAAATACACTCATTTGGAACGTTAACAGAACCAAAAGACCGAGGAGAAGGGATCTTTCTGTAGGGAACGGAAGTGAGGGGAGAAAGGGAACATGACTGTTCATCAAATAGGTTTGTCGCCCCCGCCGTCTGATACCGCCACTTCTCTCGACACATACAATACTACCCTTGCATAATTATTGTATATTCATGAGGTCTTTCTGAGGGTTGCTGCTTCACCACTTTTAATTGATTTTACCATTACAATAAGAAATTTTAGAAATATTCACTTTTAAATTCCCCTGTATCTTCTAAAATTTCATGCTACAAAATATTTCGGACTAGTATTGTAGGAAATTTAGTGTAGTTTAATTTTATAACTAAGGATCCATAGAGTTCTTGATATTTAAGAAAAACGGAGATGATATTTAAGAAAAACTGAGAAATACCCCTTTCAACCCCCCCCCCCCCGTACTTCCGCGCACCCTCCATCAGGGGGACATTTAGTATGTCGTTTAGGTTCTCCTACAAACTGTGCGAATTTCAAAACTGCACCATTTTTAAATTCACATTTCGTGACTGGACCATGAGGAAGGAAACTTTGAATGGGAAACGGATGTGAGGGCGATTGAGATAATTGTTCAGAAATGGCTACCCCCCTCCCCCAGCAACACATATCATACTACTATTGTATATTTATTATATAGTGCAGTTTATGAGGTTGATTAGCACTTTTAACTCGATTTCACCATTAGAATAAGGAATTTTAGAAATATTAACTTTTGAACTCTGTATCTTTAAACTATTGAAAGTACAAACACAATGTAGGACTTTTGTAGTAAATTTCATGTAGTTTAATTTTTTCAGTTAGTGGTTTTCGATAGAACCTATAGTTGAGAGATTTAAGAAAACTGAAAACGCTCCCTTTAAACCCCTGTATCCCAATCAGCGAGGACTTTTATGTCGTTTATGACACTACCCACAAAACTCAAATTTCAAACTGCCTATTTTCTATCCTATTTTTTCCTTCTGCTGAATGATATATTACGTCGAGAAAAACTATCAAAAATGAAATCGAGGGCTGCTTGCATCAAACATTGGAAACAAATTTTGAAGGAAGTTTCAAAATGCATATTTCTCCAAAATGTTGCGCATCACCTTAATTAAATCACTAGGGATGACCATTTGTTATAAGATTTGATAGTGCGTTACAGGGGAAGAACCTTGCATGAATGAGCACTTTTGGGATCCATTCCAATCGGCGATGCTTTAATAAAGAAACTTTAGTACAGCTGACCCGGAAACAGAAAGTGTTAAAAGTGCGACGCATGTCGCAGAACAAACGCGGTCTTTGCAGAACATTTCATCCTTAAAAAAAAGGTCCATTAATGATCTAATCAGAGATCCCTAGATTAATGAAATTTATAGTATTTCATGTTTCTATCTCGTGTCGGAAGCAATTTGTGAATTTTGGGATCCACAATCGACAAAATTGTTAAAAAAAGACCACTGCAATTACGTGGGGATGACACAATTGGAAGAACTGACAAAAAATAAAGTTTATTTACAAATGCTGCACACACTGGCCATAACTATCAGAGTGGTTAAAGCGGCCATTGTCTCAATGCACGGGCCAAATATTTATAAACATTTTGTGAACAGTACTTCCATTAATGACGCAGTAATGACTCAAAAGTCATTGACAGAATTGCAAGTTCTGAATGTATGCATTGGTTTTAAATAATTAATTTGTAATGTTTGTCATTAATGAGTAATAAAGATTCTACTGGTTAATTAGTATTTTATATCTATTTTGCATTTTACTGTGGTCCGCCAAATTTGACAAACTGCCTGCAGAACATTTCTAACTGTTTGAGGTCACGTTGCAGAACACTGGATATATCCTGGGCAGCGAAGAGATGAAAGATCCACTGAAAATAGGCCAATATGAAACGAAAAAATTCAGGTGTCCAAACAGAATCTTGAACATCAACCCTCGGACGTTTTATGATTTATGTACTGCCCATTCCTAAACTTAGTTCTTAATGAAGCTCTACAACCCTGTCTGACGCTGTGAATTCCTTGGTATTTTATAGCAAATTTACAACTCTTTTCATCCAAAAACTCATCGTTGGGGAGTCTTGAAGAAACATGTACCATAACGGGCAATCCCCTAGTCAAGGGTGGTCATTTTGCTGGAGTTATCGCTAGATAAAAGAACTGGATGCATTAGCCAAAACCTTGTCTTGGACTTGCAAAGAAAGTAAAAGTTTTAAGTTTGGTCTTGTTATTTGGACCCAGTTCTCTCAAGTTTATATCATAAGTAAGATGTTATAGATAGTGAATATTTAATAAAATACTTTATCAGAAGTGATCAGGTAAAATAATTTCTTCTAGCCCCACAGATTTATAACCCCATACAGATTTAAAACGAAAACGGGGCGCATGCAATAGATAATTGATGGCAGTTTATTTCAGTCACTAAACAATTTTTTTTGCAATGGAAATTATATGAACTGCTGTGTGAGTTTGCTCAACGGCAGCTACTCCCTACACTTACTATTAACATTGCATCGCCCAAGTTTTCGCTTTAAATTTGTATGGGTTATAAATCTGTGGGGCTAGAAGAAATTATTTTTACTTTTAGTCCGTTTTAAAACGTGGTATATTAAAATTTTTATTTTATTTAAACAATTATTTTCTGCTTTAGTCTTCTGTGTGTGAAATTTTCAATCGATTTTAACCATCTTGATGAGATTATGTTGGAGACATGTGCAAATTTCAGGTTTGTTTCAGCTTCTCTTCACCTGATCATCAAAGAAAACATTTTCCTGAAAAATTAACTTACTTGAATGCAGAAACCTTCGTGAAAACAACTAGCACCCGAACAGCATTTTACTTCCCCGGAATTCAGTTTGGCAAACAAATTATTGTCACCTAGCAAACCTCCCTCCGAACTTCAATACTCTTCGATGTTCTCCCCACTATTCCCGCGAAATTTCTTGGAACTCTAACAAACTGAATTCCCCTCTCGCTATTCACGAGTGGATCGACAGCGCCATCTATCGAAGTTCTGGTCATAAACACAAAATATGAAATAAAAAAAAACAGACAAACAAGAAAAGGAATTATATTGCATTGTCATCTAGTTCTGAGCTATGTTTAAAGTTTCAAGTCTCCAGCTCATCAAGTTAATTTCACATGCAAAATTGTACCGAACAGACAGATAGACAGACAGACAAGAAAGCGAGTTAATAAAAACGTGGTAAAATATGGATATGTCTAGTGCTGTAGAAATGATTGACAAACCAAGGCAAGCTGAAATGATTCAATTAGGTTCTGGATGCTGCTCATGACCACTGTAACAGTACTGACTAAAGCAGGAATTTCATGAATCAGTTCGACCACTGAAAAAAAGAAGAAGCAATATGGTTATGGCTCTTATAGTCCAGTCAATAGGTAGTTTTAAAACAAATTCTGTGGAGTCGTAATTTTTTGCTCTATATGTTTTTGGGTGCTGATTACTGAATCCGAGGTTTCACCAAAAAATTTTGTTGAATTTTAATTATAGCCAAAAAACATGAAAATGGATCTTCCCCATTTTGTTTATAACTCAAAAAACTATCAACTTTTTTTATGCATCATCATATATCAAATAATCAGCACAAAAATATTCTCTACAATTTATGTCCATATATTTTTGTTCACAGTTTACCGTTTAGGCGCCATAACTGGTTGAAGTGTGGCTAAAGTTTGACTTACCTCTAGCACGGCTGAAAATTAACAAATCTTCCTATCTTGTAAGGCACTAAAATTTACCATCTTACTATTAATATACTTTATACTTATTTAATACACTTTTTCTACCATAATGTTCATTTTCAAATAAATTTTTTATTATATTTGACATGAAGGTAATTTAGTCCCGAGCAACGCCGACATAAGTGCTAGTTATGAATAAAATTCTTGATTAGCTCTTAAAAGGCTGATGTTGATGGAAACTTAGATTCACTTTCACAATAAATGCTATTTTACAAACAACTAAAAGTAGTTTAGTGTGATTTTTAATTAAACCTTATTAATTTCCTTAGTAATTAATTTGAATACTTGGTATATAGTAACCAAGAAAGAAAATGACATGAAAAAAAAGTAGCATTCTAAACTTTAAAAGTCATAATAACTTAATAATAATACAACTATAGTCATAAATATGATCTTAGCATCTGATACGTTACACAGTCTCTTCACTTTATCTTGGTCGCTTTGAAGCTTATGGTCCAATATTTTTTGAAAGATCACCTGTGTCTTCCTCCACATGCAAAAGATAAAGACGCCCTCAACTAAATCATCGGCAGTATTGATTCACCATCATCATCCTATCACTATTAATTACTTGAACTCCACTGTTATGCGTTGCCCCAACAATGAGGATACAAGAACAACAAACAGTCCTGACCTTCCTACAGCTGCAATTCCTGTGCACCTCTTCTTACATCTTGCAGGATATCTTGCGTAGCAGATAGAGTCAGGTGAGGAGGGAATCAGAGTTTTGAAGATTGGAGTTCACTGTTTATTCTTTCCCAACCCCAGTTCCATGTTCCTTTTATTGTCGCCAGTGCTGGATATGATAGTAAACTTTTAGGAGTGTTGGTGGCAGCTGCGAAGGAAGCTCATGATGCTACTCTTGTTAAAGAAGATTTCATGTAACATTTGTAAAAAAGATTATTCAAAGGATGGAGTATCCGTATTGAGCCGTATACAATGCCACAAGAAAGCGGGTTCCCTACATCCACAACAGCTTCAGGGGTTCATATCCGTTCTTAAAATTTCAATTACTTTGAGGAGATCATTATGTGTTTTCAAAGTTACAAACTTCAATTCTTAACATATAAAAAGAGCTGATGTGGTGTCACATCCGCACATGGCATGTATGAATAAAATATTGTCGGCGATTGTTTTTTCTAAAACTGTATGAGGAGAAAATATCTTTTCAGCGATTTTCCTTTCCTAGTTTTAGGAAATATACATTGTCAAAGGTAAAAATGCCAATTAAGATGACAAAGTTCGATATCTTCACCTATGACAACCACAGATGTGTTGGGGCCAAAGCTATAGTTTTCACAATTAAACAATCAGCATCTTCGTCTGCTTCTTGTATGCCATGTTTACTGTGAGAATTTTACATCGATGGAAATGAGTCTATCCTTGTTCTTCGGATTGGCCAGGAATTTTTTCTTAGGAAACAGTTCATCATCGTTTCATCAAACATTACTTCAATTTGACGTTTGTTCTGTGTTCTGCCCATTATGCACATTTAGTCTCCTCACTGCTCTTACTCTTTCAGGATACCCATCGAAAATGACTAGAGATTGATTTGTAATTTGTACAAACATATGTCACATAATTATCACAAATTGATGAAAAGTTGAACCCTTTTCCAGATGATCTTGTGCAGCAAGTATCCCTCAATATATACTGCTTTCAAAAATCCCGTGTACATGGCTTGAAAGCTTTGTATAAAGAGGATTTCAGTGCCTTTCGCATTACAGCGCATCAAACAGAGGTAATGGAAAGGCATAGTTCAGATGTTAAGACGTCCTAGTTCATACGATTGTTTGTAATATAAATTATCTGGAAAAGCGTTGTAGGTTGATAGATACACTTTCATCATGTAATTTAGGATCACTTATTAGATGTAGTGGTTGCACTCTGTCATTTCTTTTGAATTTCACAGTATTAAAATTATTTCCTTCGATTCTTTGATACCAAGAGCAGGTAGGGGACAATAAAGGGCTATGTTTAAGCTTCCTAGCTTACTAAAAAATTCGTGTTATTTACTCTGTTGTTTACTTAACAACCGCGAAAGCCAGGTAATACCAGGGTAGAAAGATTTAGAAGGAATTTGTGCAGATTATGATTATATATTATGAGTAATAATATAACTGAAAAATCTTTATTTGCACAAAAGAGGTTTACGATAGAAAAAGTATATTAATTAAGTAGGAATTTATTTATAAGACGGATAATTTCGCGCATACAGATTGATGGTTCGTTGTTGTTCAGCTGAGCTAGCAGGCAAGTCAAACATTCGCCAAACTTCAACCAGCTATAGTACTTAAACGAAAATATAGTATAGACATAAATTGTAGAAAATTTTGTGCTGATTATTTTGATATATGATGATGCCATAAAAAGTTGATAGTTTTGATTTATAAGCAAAAACTGGGGAAAGTCCTTTCATGTTTTTGGCTATAACCTAAAATTCCAAAAAATTTTTGGTGGAAACCCTGATTCGTAATCAGCACCCCAAAAACATATAGAGCAAAAAATTACGACTCCACCAGAATTTGTTTAAATCATTCCTTTTAGCACCTAATGACTGAACTACTAGGCGAAGCACCTCCAAAGGATATTTAATCAAAGCTTTATTTTGCTTTTATTTCTTTTATTCTAGATGTCGCAATCAACTCTTGCATGAACGCTCTGAAGAACTAAACGCTATATATAAAAAAATTGGTTTTTATCTAACAACAAGAAAGCGAAACACGATAAAATTTGAGGCACGTTCAATTACCTTCATTTGGACTTGAGTGACGGTAATCATAATGATGTAGATGGCTCTCCAACGTTAATTCTGCTAACAGACGAAGTGACCAACTGTTGGAGATTCTGACTTACTTCAATATGAACAGAGTTGCTGCAAATTTTTGAAATCTTTCAGTGGCTTTGAGTATTTTTCTGACTTTCCTTAACTGCTGGCGAGAAAAGTTTTTTCAAAACTGAAACTTATTAAAACGTATCTGCAATCCACCATATTCCAAGAGCGAATAGTTGGCTTAGCAACCACGACAACTGAACGGTACCTTTTACAGAACATTGAAATTGAGAAGAAATTTTGTGGATAATTGCAAGAAAAGTTAGTTTTTGAACAGAACTTATAATACTGTTTTAAAATAAAATCAACTATTTTTAAAATAAATTTGTTGAATATATTATTTTAGTTTCAATAAGACTTATATAATCTGAAATATATCAGAAGTTCAAAAATTCTTACCATAATATCATTTAGTCATGTTTGCCGATTAAACATGCATATTTCTATGTAAAAATGTAAGTTTGCTTGGCATTTAGAATACAGACGTAATAGAATTTTTCAAAAAAATACTTTGGTTATGTGTGTTGGAGGTGGAGCGCCAGGTTGTTATTTTGCCCGGTTGGTAAAATTACCTTGGGGCACCTCTGGCTGTGACCCCATATGGCCACTCTCTGAGCAGATAGTTAGATACCTTTTGTTACTATACATTTTTTGCAATATAGAAGCATGGCTGGATATCAGTATCACATTTCTGTAGGGCGAATGTAGGGGAGAGTAGGGATACTTGAGCCACCCCATTTTTCTCTACAGAAGGTTAATTTTCTTTCCTCGGCTAACAACATTTAAACACATTTATAGTTCTACATATGTGAAAAAGAAATCATCAAATAATTTGGTGCCAGTTTGAAAGTGTCATGAACAATAGTTCTTTTTTTTTTTTTCTGTCTGAGGTAAATTTCAAGGTGTCTAAATTTATATTTTTTTAAATTCAAATTTTCTATTTAAGCTGTAATATTATTCTTAGTTGAAATAATTATAATTTCTGGTACATGTAAAGTTTAAATATCTACATGTTTTATTTAGTTATAGTTTGGTAAACAGAAATGGTGGTAGTGGGGATACTTGTGACACTGAAACTGGGGATACATGAGGCATTACTCAACTATCCCTACTGGGAAATTAGTGTTCATTAACTTTGTTATTTACAGCATTTGAGTAGTTTCTTTTTACAAAATTTGCTGTGTTTAAGATATAACTGAGTAGTAGGCTTTCATAAAAAATAATAATGTTGGAAAAAGAAGTACATTTCGCACTGATAGGTCAGATAAGGAGCAATCAAGAGCTTCTATTGAAAATTTCCAGATTTCTTCAGATTTTACTCCCCACAAAGATGGCAACTTACGTCAGAATATTGTAATTAATTTTTCTTTCTCTGGTCATATGTCTGTAAATTCTCCTATTCCTGGGACCTCAACTAGTGAAACAACTGTTTCTCCAGAGCTCCTGCAACCTTATCCAAAAGCCTTGTTTCGCATTATGAAAAGGTTTAGGAAAAGAGCTAAATCAGCTAATTTGACTTCCACTCACGAAAAACAAAGAATTGAAGAAAATCTATTGAAAATATCACGAAAAGAAAAAAAGAAAAGCTACAAAGATCACCATTTAAATTTTCTGGGGAATTACCAAAAGTTAAAACAAAACTTTTTCCTGAAAAATCGAAAAAAAAAAAACCTATGAAAAACTCTTACGATACATCTGATTTAGATTCTGATAATTATTCAATTAAAAGTACAAGTTCAATAATGTCAGTAGATGGAAATACTGAAAGTGGTGAGGATTTTATCAGTAAGAAACCTGTTTTTAATGATTGGCTACTAGTAAAATATACTAGGGAAGAAAACAGTAAAAAAATTTATTGGCCAAATTATGAACATTTCTGAAGATGGACTGAGCATAAATTTGCTCGAAGAACTGCAGATTCCAAATTTAAATGGCCATAAAATTAGACATTGCTGTCATTGATAGAAACAAAATTGAAGTGATTCTTCGACCACCAGACATCACCATAAAAAATGACCATGTTGTTAATTTTGTTTTCACGACTGGTTTTGAAGGAAATTTTTTATCGGAAGCATAAAGCAAAACATTTCTGAAATAATTATAAGCAGTAAAATTTATAACATTGTATTTTATAGATATTTTTTCAGAGCTGTCTCAAGCATCCCTACACTATTGATCATGTATACCTCTCATGGGCATACTTGAATACAATGTGAAACAAAAAGAAAATATTCATTAAGCAATAAAATTGGACGAAAATGGCTAATTTTCTCATCCAATTTCGAAGACAAAATACCAAAATTAACTCTACAATATTCTATTATTCAATTCCTAATTATAAAAGAATTTTAAAAAATAAAATTCTCTCAACTATCCCTACTCTCCCCTATAAGACTGAAAGCAGGTTAAAATTATGCTACCAGGGTATCTGCCAAAATACAGTGTTACAAAATCATGAATTTCCATGACTTTCCCTGATTACGGCCAATAATTTTCCATGACTTAGAAATGCTTTAGTTAAAGTATATACGAATTAAACGTCTTATGTGAATGCAAACAAAAGATATGCATTTGGAGATAATACAGTAATTTTGGGATAGAAAAAGTACTTATAAATGTTTACAAACTCGTGTACATAGAAATAAATTATTGTATTTCCATATCTAATCTAAGCTTAATCATATATCAGTTTTGTAAATGCAACCAAAATTTTTCTAATTCAATTTGAATTCAATAACTTTAGGCAAATGATAAGAAAGTAAAATTAGCAGTAAATAATGCAACTGTGATGATTTTTCAAAAATATTTAATGTATCACAATAATGATTATTTACATTTCTGTATTAATCTCAAAAATTAATGTCTCAATATAAAGTTCTTATATTTAAACTTAATTTGAATTAAGAATTTGATTTGACAGTAAGGATTTTCTCGTTTCCTCCAAAATTTGAATTTTTTCTTCAAATTCAGTTTCTTCCTTCTCTTTTTCCAATTGGATTTTCTTTTTCTGATTATATAACTGCCGCAATTCATTTTCTAATGTCTTAGATGCTTTTTCATCTAAATATTCTTTCTTCCTCACAAAATCCGCTCTATACCCATGCTTCGCAACACAAACAGCTAACAACATTCTTTTAGCAATAGAGACTTTTCAACTCCCCCAAGAGATTTAATTCCATTGTATGCTCATATTTGATTAATCAAACTTTGCTTTTTCAAGTTTTCAACTAGCATTGTTTTATTGACAGAGAAGCCCCTTTCCATTGAAGCATTTCCATTGGAGAATATAAAGCATAATTTTACAACCTGCCACAGATCTTCCCATTTTTTTTTTTTTTTTTTTTTCCTTTGACAATAATCCATAGTAAAAGTTATCGAGCTCTAGATTGCACTCATCAGCCAAAAAATTTTCAAACTCATCCGGGTGTCTTTCTTTAACAACAGAGCAAAATGATACATATTAGTCTTTTCCTCTTTCTGCCACTGTCTCGGTGATTTGGTTTGCATTATGTAGTACTTCAAGAACTATGTTAAACCGAGTTAACCCAATATTTGAATTATTCAACATAACAGAAGAATGCAAGCTGAATAAACCTCTAACAAGTTTATATTTGAGTGGGCTCTTATCAATAACTTTTTGAGCCAAATTCTGCAAAATTTTCTCACAGTCCAGAAAAAAAAAGAACTTTGTCTTGACAGCTATTTTTAACTTTTTCAAGTATTTTTTAGTTCCAAAGCCAATATCTATGTTCTTAGCTTCCAAGAGACTATCTTTAGAGTTGAGGTCAAGTTTCAACAATGCTGGGCCCTCAACAACTTTTTCAGGCTTGACAAATGTTTTTATGATCCCTCCTAACAGCTGAGACAATTCTGCATACAAGTAGGGCACACACTTTGACTTTGAAAATTTGTCAAAAAAGTTTCACTTTGTAGTGACAATGACCTAACGAAAACAAGTTTGCATTTTGTGAAAGGATATTTCATAGACGTTTTAAAGAGGCCTTAAGCTTGCTATCAGTATGTTTTAATTGTGATAGATACTTCGTGACTGGCTCAACTATTTCAATGGCTCTTGCTATGCAATCACTGTTTTCTAGCCATCGAACAGCACAAATTTTTTTTCAGAAAAATAGAACAACCTGTAATTCTAGTCAAATCTGCTCTTCTAGCTGGAGAAGCCTTAAATAAATAATATAAATTTCTTAAACTTATTATTAGGAGATTAAAGCCTAGCGAATCCATGACAGCCTATAGTTTTTCATGACTTTTATTCAATTTTTTCTGAAAATCATGACTTTTCATGACAAAATTAAACCATTATCCAAATTCATGACTTTTCATGACTTTACCTGATTTTCCAGGTGCGCGGAAACCATGTAGAATATAACTTCTATTTTTTAACAAAAAAAAAATCGAATAGGTAAGATACAAAATTATTTGGATTCTTGCGAAATTTGGTATGAACATTCACTTTCGCAAGCCTAAGCGTGGGGGGAAGAGTTGTTCTTTCAACATCCAGTGGGCATCCCACATCATGGTGGAAGAAAGAGTAGGGGAACAGCCTGAAACCCCTTCGCTATTT
Organism: Araneus ventricosus; assembly: GCA_013235015.1. Taxonomy (NCBI): domain Eukaryota; kingdom Metazoa; phylum Arthropoda; class Arachnida; order Araneae; family Araneidae; genus Araneus; species Araneus ventricosus. The sequence goes on from BGPR01021311.1 coordinate 26,410, forward strand.
CAACTCTGACCAGGTCTAGGTTCAATACAGCTTGATGAGGAAGGAGCGTTGTCTTTGTATTTGGGGTGCGCCAGACGCAACTTCGGGCTCTTTTGCCTGTTTTTTCGACGGGACCTCAGTGGTCTTGGAGCATGCGACGCCAGGAAGTTTGGAGGGAAGAAACTTGTAGAATGGATGGTGAAGAACGATAGAAGCAATCACATCCGGCGGATGTATGTAATGACTACTACAATGAGGAATGTAGATGGAGC
>BGPR01021312.1:8906-26657 GCA_013235015.1 Araneus ventricosus
CCCCCCCCCTGTAACGTTTGATGTTATAAAATGAAAATAAATGAACAAATAAAAAATAAATTAATTAAAGTTTTTTTTAAGTGTTCGCATATTTCATTTCAGGGACCCCTTTTTCGGGGCAAACCCCAAATTCCGCTTGCATAATCTTTTCTTGATCCCAAGTCTGAAAAATGAAGCATTAATAAATAAAAACTAGAAGGAACTTCAATTCAAAATAGTAACTTAGCATTCAAATAGTAATCAGAATTCATATAGTAATGGTAATTAGTTCAAAATAGTAACTTAATAATCTTAGTGAAATGTTTTCACCTAAGATGATTTTCTACTTTTGTTTACCAATGTCGAAGCATTGGTAAGAAGTTTCCGCAATTCCAATATTTTTTTTTTGTGATACCATGTGGGTCGCGGCCCATAATTTAAGATGATCTGTTTTGTATGAATCAATAAGAAAATATCACATCTTTAAGCATTAAATGAAAAATGCGAATTTTAGGCTTGAAATTTCTGGTTATTTCTTTTCAACCTAGTTCCAGAAAGCTTGTGAGCCCTTGTGACGATGGGAGAAGTTCCTTTATCAGTGGCGCGAGTTGGGGGGGGGGGGAGCAGTCGCCCCCCTACTTTTTGCTGGGAAAATTAAATTTTAGCTGCCTAAAACTAAAAATTATTCAAAAGCAATAGTATCCGGTAAAGTTAGCTAAGTGTCTAGCTAAATTTTACAATTTTGTTGTCGACCTCTATATTCCGACCTCTATATACTTAACCTCTATATTCCGACCTCTATGTACTCTACCTGTAGATGACCTTGAATTTTTTGCCCCTCCCCCCTACTTTTTCACCCACTCGCCGCCACTGACCGTAAGAAAGACGTTGGTTCATCAATCAACCTTTCATGGAGACCAGGGTTTGACTTTTTAAGTGGGGTTTTGAATAAGCTCAGAGGTGGGTTGTCGGTATGAGTCGTTCAAATAACCACAGTTCAAAGGAGGCGCTAACAATGGCTATACTGAGTGAAAACTGGAGCAGGGCTTTGTAAAAATTTCCCACTCCCGATTCCATTTCGAATAGGAAAAATTTTTGGAAACCGAGTGTCCTCGCGACTGCTTTTTATGCGACTGCACAACAATATGGCGTGTTTTTGTGCTTCATAAGTGTAGTGAAGAAAACCAAGTATGCACACATACAGCGATGGGAATTTAGTGAGGCACGTGGCTCCAAAGGGCCTAAATTCTCAAAACTGATGAAATGCTTCGATGTGCCTTAACAAAACAGATGATATAAACTTGAATACGGGATCGGAAGATCCATGTCTGGTGTTAGGTTCCTCTGCCTGACGAGGAGGACAAACTGAGTGGTGTTCGCCCCATGCCTGGTAACGCTGGAGGATGGGTGGAGTGTACGATCTGTCCGCATGTTGTTTAATCGCCCATAAGTGCACTAAGCACTATGAGCGCTTTTTCTTGCACGTGGTTATGTAAAACCAAATTGCCTAAAAAAGGCGTACAAGTTCTCAATAAATATGTAGAATAACGTACCCCAGACTATGAAATAAACTGGAGCACAATCCTACCGCTTGACTACAATTTGGAGTGAGAAGACAACATACTAACATTCATTTATGAAAGTTGCATTTTTGAGTTGTAGCGTTAACACTGAGTTACAGGGCCGGATTAGTAAATAGGCAAAGTAGGCAATTGCCTACGGGCCCCGCAACTTTTGCGGGCCCATAATTTTTTGGGGGTATTTTCAGGGTAGACTAATTTTGGCAAACGTTTGATTTACAAGGCCCATGTACTTAAATATATTCAAATTATGTATTACTTAATTTTCAAAAAAATAGTCTCTGAATTTTTTCACGTTTTCAAATTTGCTTACAGATCAACGCGGTTCAGTTTTTTTTTTTCTTTCTTTCTCGCAGTTGGCTGACTAATTCAGAAGTTAACAGCTCTAGAGAACTTTGTATTAGGATATTAAGATCCTGTGAAAATGTTTTTTAAATGCTAAATTTTTGTTTAAAATTACTTTTAGAATTAAATTTTTTATATATGATTTAAAGTTTTTTTTATAATAAAACCAATTCTGATGGTGATCCGCAATTTAAATGTTTTGCTATTTCAGTTTATCGCAACATGTGGTATTTAGAAATCTATATATAGAGATTAAATTAAAATCAATAAAAAATATCTGTTTTGGGAAATTGGGGAGGGGAAGGGTCTCCGAAACTAACATTGCCTAAGGGCCCCCGCAGGGCTTAATCCGGCTTTATTCAGTTGTCGACATGACATTGACACACGAATATAAAGATCGACAGACAGTCAACCCGCTGACAGATTTGGTTCAAAATTTTATATAGATCTGCATTTACGGTGAGAATATCACATACTAACTTTCATTTATCAAAGTTATTTCATTTTTGAGTTATCGCGTTGACATAAACACGAATATACATACCAACACACAGTCAATACATTGACGGATTTGGTCCAAAATTTACTACAGATCTACAATTTTGATGATAAAATTATATGAAAAATTTCCTCCATTTCTTGCAATACATTTTCACCCCTGATGGTACAAATTCGCATAATTCTACAGTATCCATGCATCTATACTGATTTTATTGTTAACCATCAATGAAACAAAAATTATAGGATAAATTTCGACGAAAGTAATATATTTCCAAAGAATTAATAGCTGAAACAAGGCATATTAAATTGCAGGGTTTCTACACTTTTTCCATTCGCGTGCCCTTTTTAGATGGAAAAGATTTTAAGACTTCAGGAAAATTTCACATTGACTTCCAACGTTGGAAAATAAATAAAATGATTCTTTAATTAATGACTAAAAGGAGATTCAGGTAAAATTATTTTATCTAGCAAGTAGGTAAAATTATTTTATCAACTAAGTCAAGATGATTTTTATAAATGTTGACGAAACCGAGAGATGAAGGCTTTGTGAGAGTTTTAGTGATATGAATATTTTTCAGCGCGCCCCTGCGTGAGGTCGCAACCCATAGTTTAAGAATCCTATTTAAAGTAAGCATGTTGTAGAAAAGCTCACTTTCGCAAAAACAAGTATATATTTAATAATATAATGAGTAATTCGCTTACTAGGTGACTTTCAACAAGCTTTTGTTTTTCCAAAATGTTGAAGGTAATAACTAAAAGAAAAAATTGTAAAATTCCAACACATGGGATCCAATTCAATGGTTTTCTGGAGATGTTTAGTAAATATTTTTAAGTATTACTAAAAATATTTTAACCTCATTTCTTTCTTCAAAGCTGTTTTAATGTAAACTTTTTATCTTGGTTAAATAAGAAAAAAATTGTATTAAACAGTTTCTTCTTTTTTTCACACATAAACACAGATGCTTCAAAATCAAAATAACTGATATGAGAATTAAATATATTCCATAATATTAGCAGGAATTTTATGACTCCAAATTATTTGTGATCCTAATCTTTGTTGAATGGAATCTTCCAGATACATCTCTTCAGAGGAAAGATTTTATAAATATTCAGCAACAATAGGGAAAACTACGAATGTAATTACGTTCTCTCTATTTTTAGTTCAATCAATTTACGGTCATAACATAAACACGCATGTAAAATTGCCGAGATTTCCCTTTTCTTAATGAATACTATTTCAATTCATTGAACTTTGTTACAATGCAATATATACAGGTACTTATATTACGTAGGAAAATGAGCTTCGTTCGTACTTCCACAATCTCATTTGTTCTGCCGTACACGTTTGAATCAAGAATGACATCGACAGTTTTTGAACAGAGTCAAGACAAGTTCAAGACAAGACAGACAGACAGACAAGTTTTTGAAGTCAAATATTAGACTGAAAGTTTGGATATTTTTAGCGATTAAAACTGAGTTGTCAAATGCGAGTAAGGGAACCTTGCCAAATTTGGACCACCTGGACATATTTTAATGTACAGTGATGGAGAAGTAATTTTTTTTGTCATTTACTTATCTTCAAAATCAATGCAATTAACTTTTTTATGAAATACACTAAGTATGAAAAAAATAGCTTAAAAATTGTGTCAGCGGTCCAATTAAAGAAACTGGTTGCCCAGATTGGACCATTGGTTTCTTAAATTAAACCACGAATTTCTTTAAGCATAATTAAAGCAAAAATATTTTTTGATTCTCAAATTCACATCAGCACACATTGTTTGAACCCAAGTATGACATTTTATGCACTATATGAATTCCCCTTCTTCCTTTGTTTTCTCCCATATGATACAGATATGCTTAACCTTAGTTTTTCGTTTCAAACCAAGATTTGATGCCTTTAATGCCCTTTTACTGTTTTTTTTTGCTTCGACTTGTTTCACTTCTAATTTATATGGACAGCTAGTGATTATAACTGCTTTCTGGGCTATTCCTCTAGTTCAAGATAATATGATTGAAGAGCCAATTGATTTAAACAGCCCAATTTAGTCACCTGTTTGTGGTCAAGCAACTTTTAGAAAAAAAAATCCCCTAGCCTTATTTTTAAACTATTTTAATAAGTCTATAATAGTAAATTGTAGCCTAACAAGTTTCCTATCTTAGAATATAATAACATATTTTGCTACTTACTTTCAAAGAGCGTAAAAAGCTATTGGACTTTCCTTAAAATATTTAATTGACATCTAAATCTAAACACCTATTCTCTAACTGTAACCGCGCAGCATTTTCTCTTAAAATTTATTCTATTTACATCGTTACAATATAATTTACTTGCTTTACAGTTCAAATATTTAAATGAATTGAATTTACGATGTAGGTCCAAATTCGACAACTTCCCTCTAGTATTCAAAATTTAAATAATTTCTTTTTTTTTCATTTCATCCATTCATATATTTTCAAATGGATTTTTAGTTCTGATTCTTTTGCATAGAATAGCCTTTGGAACTGCAAGGAAGATGGGAGTGTACTTACTGGCCCATTGTTGTTGATAACAATGCAGAGGAGAAATGCGGCATTAGGGGCCGTCCATAAATGATGTCACGCTTGGAGGGGGGGAGGGGATTCGTGAAATTGTGACAGTTTGTGACAAGGGGGAGGGAGGGGGTAACAAGAAGTGTTCCATCACACATTTTGGTTAAAATAAAAACATTTAAAATCAGCAGATTAAATTTTGAAGTTATTTTGAAATTACCAGAATTTGGAGGTATTTTTTTAATCGGGGCTAAAACAACTTTCATGTGATTTTTTTTACTCACTTATATTCCTTTCTTTTCGAAAAATGCATTCAGGGTAGGTTCTGAGAATATGGTAGCAGCAGAAATTCTTCACCATTAGAAGAAAACCTCCCCCTGTCACACCCTTGAAATATCCAGCAAAAGATAGGTCACACCACCTGGGTGAGTGGTAGAACTGGTAGTGGCACAAACAGGTTCATCTTATTGAGACGTTTTTATTTTTTTTTTAATTCAATCTGTTTTAGAGTATTTTGTGTTCATAAAGTAAAGATAAGATTTGAAGCAAAATATATCAAATTCCAAAATACTATTGTTTTCAATTGCTTTTCTTTTATATTAATATTTTATTACTGTTGTATATTAATTAGGTTTTTTGTTGTAAACCTTAATCTTATTTCATACAAAATAAGTACACATATAATCATTATTATTGTTATACTCACAAATGTCATTAAAACACATAGTTAAAGTTTAAAAATAAAATTAAATATATGACCTATAACGTAGTGCTTTGTTTCTGAACTGCAAGTGTATGTTTATGTAATATAGCGTGACATGTGACAAGGGGGGGAGGGGGTATGGTAAAGTGTGACACTTTGTGACAAATGGGGGGAGGGGGTCAAAAATATTGAAAATAAGTGTGACATCATTTATGGACAGCCCCTTATAGGAAATTTTAAGCTCACATTGGGTGATATGCAAGAGTAAAGTAGAAATACTTGAGTGGCAGAAATTGTTGAAGAAGAATACATTCGATCTCAATTAAAAGTGGATCTACAATGGGGATTGAAATTGAAAATTTCGTCTTCGTGTTATTATGAGACGGAGTTTTCATGAAGGCAGCTGGGAATCTAATATTTTGATTCAAAAATATTTTAAGTACTGTAGTTTATTTCTTTCTTCAATCTAAGATGTTTTCTTTTTTATGTGTTTGGACAGTTTTTTTTCTCACATCTCTAAATTCGCATTATAAAAATGCCATAAATAAGTGATATTCGGTTATTTGTGATTCATAAGACACGAAGATGGCATTTTTAATTCTACCTGCCATATTACATTTTGTTATACTGCGTTCAATTTTAAACCGTATAACAGAAAAACTGCAATCATCAAACAGAGATGTATAAACATTATGATATTAATTAATATTATATTATTATAATATTTTGAAATATCCTTCATCACTCTTCAGCAGGCATTTAAATTATACGTTAAATATTTTAAAAAATTCAAAACAAACATAAGAAAGTGACTTCATAATCTAAAATTTAATAGTAAAATTATTAAAATAGTTAGCAATGTGTGTAAGCAAAAGTTCTACAACAGTTTTTGTATAATTTCTTAAATAAATAATAGGAAAAAAATTGAAATTTTTAACATAAAAAGTGGCAATCTAAAACGTTCAAATACCTTTTTCCAACTGTATTTTTTCACTTTTGCTTTTTGTAAATAGTTTATTTAATGGAATTGCCAGTGTGTCAAAACTGCCGAAATTTAAAATTTTTCTTGCATTAATTTTAATAACTATAAAGTGCAAACTAAAATTCTAATTTTCAAGATAGGTAGTAAGCAAATAATAAGCTTCACTTAGCCATTCCATGTTTTAATAAAAGACAATTCTCTACATTAATGTTTGAAGATTTAAGGAATATCCTAATAATACGTAAACATATATCGGACAAAAGAATAAAAAACGAACCAAATCCACAGTAAAACATTGAAGCTAACAACTGTTTTATATGATTAATATAAATGTATATAATAGAGAAAATAAAGCTTTTCATACTTGTAATTGAATGAAAAGCTGTATTTCTACTGATTCTAGAATTAAAAGCTTGGAACAAAAAATACATTTGTAATTAATATCAATAAACATATTTTGTAACTGAAAATGCCATTTCTTTGCATGTTACTTTTATTTCAACAAAGCAGCATATATAAGTAAATCCAAAAAACTCATTTCTTGCTATTTTTCTCTTGAATAATGTTCTTAACCATATTTCAGTCAGAAATAGAATATTTGTTTGCGTCAAGGCACGGAAATTACACACACATATCAAAAGTTAGCTGGGGATTTTTTCTTCCTGCTAGGACAATGCAATTGAAAATACATTTATTTCTGACATTAAAAAAAAAAAAAACCTTTTTCACTATACCACTTTGTTGTTTAAAAGGGTATTTTTCTCTAACTTAAAGTCGGATATCTATTTTTTAATCTCTTTTTTACAAGAAAATTTATACATTATAAAAAAAATAGTAAGTTTACAAGACTCAAAGTAAGAAACAAAGGAATATATCAAAAGCTAGAGAAAATTTCTAAATATACAAGCATGCTTTAAAAATAATTTAGTACTTTAATAATAATTGTTTATTCTGCATAATCACAGAAATCTGATTTAATAAAAAATATATACTGCAAGCATTTATTTAGATGGATTAGTCTCTTTCTTCTATACTTTTAATGCACTATAATTAGTCATATTACCACTCTCAATACTCCTGAAAATAGCTTTCTCAATTCTTTCAACTTCAAAATGTACCCATAAAATGTCTTCTAGAAAAATAATTCATAAATTTAATTTTTCACTATGTCGCGTATTTAATTTTTCTATTATCAAGTGACAAAGCACCCTGTCAACTAAGCAAACAGAAGGAAAATCTAATAAAAATAACTTTTTCTGTTCATCACTGAAATTTCTTAGATTGTGAAATTTTTAAAAAAAATTAAAAGCTGGAAAGAATCTACCCATTGTTCTGAAGGTTTGATTTTTAAATTTTAGGAGGCTTTTTAATATCTTTGATTAATTAAAGCAACAGGAAAATTATGTTAAAGAGAAACCTAAGTCGATCTCTAAAACAGACTAATTTTAAGGGGATGCTTTGTACCCCTAACACGTAAAAACTACTCACCATACCTACTTACGAAAAGGAGTAAATCATTTAGAGCTACAGGGTGATCATATTCTGATCTGACTGAAATTATTATTTTCAGATTCATAATCTGCATTGCTCTTTTTTTTTATTCCAGTGAGGTGTGATATAACCCCACGCTCGTAGTTATTACTTGAGCTGCAAGTTCGTTTGTAGAAATGGTGGTCTGAAAATTTTGAAGCCGCCGTTATCGCGGCTGTGAATGTGACCTTCAGCTATCACCAAAGGACTTTATCCATTTATGTTAATAGGTAAGATGGAGCAAAAGATAACTGGGATTCATCGGCTAGGATTTAAAGCGCTTGACTAAACGCTTGAAGGTTAGCTCAGCTCGTGTTTATGAAGGAAAGAAAAATCTGAGAATAGAGAGAGTGGAATCAATTCCATCCTTTCAAAATGATAAAAAAGGAAAGTATAAGTCAATTCGTGTTTATGACAGAAAGAAAAATCTGAACCATTAAGACAGTGGTATCAATTTTATTATTTCAGAAAACGATGAAAAAATAATAGCCTAGACATGCAGTTTCCTACGATAGAAGCGACGGAAAATGTCGGGCTATTTTAAGTTGAACATGAGGGCATGGAAGTATTACGTTTTAACGCATTTACAAAGAAATCGTGGAAAATAATTTTAAAATTTACAAATTACTCGAATGGAACATCGATAATTCGAAAATCAAGTTAATCCGAAATGAGATTTTTAAACACTAATAACTAATAAGTTTAAAAAGACTAAGAAAAGAAAGAAAGAAAAAACATTTGAAGGAAAAAAAAAGATTAGTATTGCATTAAACATTTTCATTGAAATTTCATTACAGTGATTTTTTTTATATAAAAATTGGAAATGGCACATAACCAACCGCTTCTGTTAGCATCATAATGTGAGATTGCCTGTTATAAAACGTGTCATAATAATCGCCTCCGTTGGGATGCTTCTTATTGTTACTAAGCAGAATTGGATAAAATTCTTCACCTTGTAACCTTTTTCCAGCTAGAAAGATTTCCACATAAAAAAATATATGCATATTTGGTGCAAGCAGAAACTTAACAAGTGATTCTTGTTTGCTACTCCCATATATGATAAGATATGTTTATTATGAACCCTTAACAGGTAAACTTTGAACATTCGCTAAATACACTCATGCAGAAACTATTGAAAATCATTCGCATTATTTCATAAGAATACGTCATTTGTAAGAGCTGCAAAATTCCAAAAAGTTGCCATTTCTTGTCTTTATGAATAATTTGACGTGATTGTTAAAAAAAAACAACTGAAGTATTAATCTGAAAGAAGTAAATGGAGGTTTTTCTTTTACAATGAAAAGACTGAATTATACTTTCGCTTTACCAAAGTCATACGACCATAATACACAAAAGACATGTCAATACTTCATAGTTTTACATTCTAACTTGCATTTTTTAAAACTGAACTACCAGAGCTACTTCTGATATTTTCCAGTAGACAATGCAGTTAGTGGCATCAATCGATTTATTTCACTGCTATTTCCCCAAAGTGACGTATAAATATCCGTTTCACATTTCCTATCATTGTTCAGTTTTGGTCACCCACAGCGTAAGAATTTAGAGGAGATTTCAAGGAGAAGTGAAAACAATGCTGGAAAAAAGCAAACACGTGAAATCAAATAACATAAACATGATAGTAACAGGAAGATAAAGTCGAAGTTTTTGAGAAAAACAATCTTAGATTCGAATGAATGGAGACCCTCTGTGAAAAACACACCTATTGTAAACAAGTTGTCTTATCTGTCAGGTTCCTATACCTGTGGACTTAATGGAACAGCAGTAAAGGTATTTGTAAAAAATATCATCTATCTGTTCCTATATCGATTTTGATTAGATCAGCAAGATGCTTTGTCATTCGTATTAATGACACGTCAAAACTTCAGAAAAAAATGAGCTTGTTGTTAATGTCAAATTACCTACTCCTTTTCCGAATGAGACATTATAGTTTGATTTCGACGGGAAGAAAAGACAAAATCTAATTTTATGTAAGCTGCGGAGATAGTGATTGCACCTTTCCGATGAAGTTTAAATAAACATTTTTTAAAATTTAAACAAGAGGTGTTTGTATTTTTTTATACTATGATTTCAAATAAACTATGAGAGCGGTAAATACTGAAGTTAAATGAGACAGTTCATGTTCACACCAGACATGTCAAATTAGTTTGATTTTGGAATACAATGTACATTTTGCATGAACAATAAGGACGTGACGTCACATCAAAAAGTAAGGCAACTTACAGTTAGATATTAGTTAGCATGAACGGCTATATTTGCCGTGTGAAGTGACATCACATAAACTAACTATATTTATAGGAAAAAAATTCCATGTAGGGCGATAATTAACAATTGAGTTAAAATAGTATCATAAGAAGAATGGCTATAAGTATGGAGCGATTTATTTTGAACTGATTTTACGAAAATTTTTTATAAGATTTCGAACTGCTAATTCATTTTTTAAAACCTAAGAACTAACAGCTGCATGACTTAAAATAGAATTATAAAAGGAGTGGCTATAAGTATAGAGCGATTTATTTTGAACTTTTTGAACTGATATTACGAAAATCTTTTATAAGATTTCGAACTGCTCATTCATTTTTTAAAACTTAAGAACTAACAGCTGCATCTCCGAAGTATAAATTATTAAATGAAGAGAGCGATGCAAATTTGGTTAAAATAATTTCCCATTTCGAACCGCACAAAACGAACGGTATAACGAATAGCTGCTATATCGAATGTTGTCTATTGTTTCAGCAAACATGTAAAAAATAGGTGAGTTTTTCATTTTTAGTCGTTATAAAATGAATTACTTTATTAATAGTCGCAGACAAAAACAAACCTCTGTAATATCCTTTTAAAAGTTAAAAATACTGCGTAAAGGACATCATCTTCCTAAAACTAAACTAGTATTAATGGAATTAAAATGTAGTGTTTTCTCAGGCTTGACAGTGTCTACCCTCCAGTTCTTCGTTTCAATCAAATTTTAAGAACATTCACAGGATTCAATTTTTAACACTGTTCATGCAAGCAACTGAAATCTAGATTTGAACAAATCAATTTTGTTCTGCAGTATTAATGTCCTGTAAGTGGGCAACAAAAAGCTAAACTTCTGTATCTAAATATCAGATCGCAAACATTCAAATCTACGGTTCTGCTAAAATATAGCGGTACCGTAATTGATCTGTCATTAGGGATCTGACACTTATCTGCTTAATGAAAATTAATGAAACAGAAAATGAGTCTTCACCAAAACAGAATTTTTAAACGACATGATTGCATTTACCTCTGTACTCTGACAACGTAGAAATCGTGTCTCAAATATTCCATACAATTCGGCGGTCTACGCTATTCTAACTTTGGATATAAATAGTATTTATCTTCATCTTCCTTTTAAAATAGTTTGGACTCATTCATAAGCCTCCATATAAATTGCCATCAAAATAACTCGCTATTTTATACAAAAAAAGTAAAAAATAGCCCGATGTATTTTTTTTTGCGGGGTTAAGAGATTTAATTCTACTAATAAGAAGGTCTGCTACTGAAAGAAAAGATTTTTATTGTTTTGTGATATGGAAGATGAACTGATTTTCCCTACTTTTAATATCTGCATTTGGTAGAAATCCGTCTCTTCTTCTTGAACATCCTTTCATGACTTATATGTTTTATATTAATCATATTTAAATCCCCCTCCGTTTTTTCTATTTTTCAATTCGTCCGTCTTTAGAACACTCTACGAATGAAGTCAAATAAATTATTACATCCATTCTTAAATTTCATAAACACGACAGGTCAATACTGTATTCAAATTAATTATTGGAAAAAAAAGTTTTTTTTTCCCTGTTAATTCAAGTATTTAACTTCTACGAAAAAGTTGTGTGTGTCAAATTATGCTTAGTACCACATATTTTACATGCTTTTCAACAGTTAATCTTCTCTTCGTAAGCAACCTATTTTTTTATTCTTTCATATAACTAAAATAAAAGATATATAAAAATCAAAAAGCGCAAAATGGAATAAATCTAAAATTGGATGGAAAAATATAGATTTGCCGTTCAAGATGAGCAACGCAAAATAATAAAGAATTTAGCACTGAAAATTATGAAACGAAGATTAATTAAAGAGGGAAGAACTCTTAAAGACTCGGTTCAGACTATTCTTTCTGCTGTTGTCTGGACTGTTTTCAGGACTAGCCGAGCTGCCATATTTCGATATTTCATGCTGAAGTCGAATAGAGACTTGAAATGTTTCATTAACTCAACCCTGTGCTTTTTAAAATTTTTCGATTGAAGTTATGTGAACCTCTATATATAAGCATATGGAAGAGAGGGAAAATAATTAAAAAATTAATTTTGAACTTATATTTTCAAATAAAAAACTTTACTTTCTCAACTAAAATTTCTTCATTAAAGATTTTTCCAACTTAATGTCCAAAACGGAATAAGCAACTTGCTTCTGGATTAAATATCGCATTAATCCAAAATTAATTTTAAAAAGGCAAAAATGTAAATGATGCAAATATGCATCATTGAGCAATGTAGTGTTAAGAAGAATTTTTTTTTGTCATTAGAATATTTCATACATTAAAACTTTATATTCAGACTTTTTGCCTTCCTTATGCTTATTGACAAAATTTTGCTACTTCTGTATTGCAATTGGATCACTGATTGCAGAAACCTCACGAATCTTTTTCCCCCCTCAAAATTGGGTTTATGCTGTTTTCACATTCTAAAGCAGCGGTTCCCAACCTTTATTCCCTCGCGTACCCCCTACTGCCATATCTTTCTAAACACCATCACCAACCATTCGTCTATGCAAAGAAGTTTTTATCAATAATGTTAAGGGCTTAGGTTAGCATAAAAGTCAAATGACTCGAATTAATAATATTTGCTGGACTTATTTTGAATTTTACATTTTATTGTACTTTTACAATAGAGTTAGTTCAATGCCAAAACAAATGAAATCAGTATTGTAATAATTTCGAATTAACTTATCCCAGCTAGCACAAGATGTTGCACGATATCGTACAATATTATATAATATTATATGATATTATACAATATTGCGAATATTATTCAACATCGTACTATATTGTACAATATCCTTGTGCTACTGGGGATAAGCATAGCTAAAAATTACACCCCATAATAGTCAACTATACAAGTGGTAAAGTTATTAAATAGCAAGTATTAATTTGGGGAAATAAAATTCTGTAACTTTTTTAATTCCTTATGTTTCTTGTTTTCGCCATAACTAACTTTGATTTCGCGTACCCCTAACTAGTCCTTCGCGTACCCCAGGGGTACGCGTACCACAGGCTGGGAATCTCTGTTTTAAAAGGTTATTTACGTAATGAAAGAAGAAATGACAAGAGTCAAGTAAAGCCACATTATAGGTATATAAAATCTACCAGGTAAAATAAAATTATCATTTATTTAAAAAATAATCAGTTTTTTTTTAAAGCTTCCAGTATTTTGATATTATTGACTCAAGTGGTCTCTGCCATCAATGATTCAATTAAGATGAAGGACGAAAACTGACCAATCAAGTAGAAAATAGTGTCCGCTCAGAAAATGGCGGAAAATTTTCTACCCGGAAAGGGTAGGGCTTCAACAATCAGGAACATTCCGGTAAGTACCACCCGTAAATCAGTGTCCGAAGGAAGGGACATCGTTATCTAACTGGCAGAATACACCTGAAAATAATCTCGGCCGGCACAATACATGAATGGGTTTCCGTAGGGTGGAAGCAGCGGTAGAAGGAGAAACAACTATGTGATTGATAAAGAAAGGTGCCTCACTGGCGATTCCTGGCCTCCTCCTCACCTTAAGGTAAAGATAATGAGGAGGAGATGTGGAAGCATATTTTGGATTTTTACCTCCAAAGATACGTATCACCTGCTCTATGGTTAGAAGACATGGAGTCTGGTTACAAGTAGGATCTCGCCTGTGGTTTCTGTTTTTAGCTTTTTTAATCTTGGTGTCTGTATTTCGGGTCAAGATTAGAATCTTTCAGGGTATAATCTTTCAGGGAGGCGCGCGCCATATCTGCGTGACTCTCAGGGGAAGACAGCTTTCAGATTTTAATTTATGAAACAGCAAATCGTTCCTCCCCCTTTTTAATGCTACTTTCCGTAAAATGCCAACTTTAAAGCAGGAGCAGTATTTCTCTAAATGCTCAAAATCGTCTCGCAGTCTTACTAGTCAGCTTGTGAGTGCAACATTGATCGACTTTTATGACTTCTGTGAAGTTCACATATACCGGATGGCAAAAATATTAGGAACACCAATCATTCAAACTTCAACTCGTCCTTGCAGCACGTACGCTGATATTGTAAACATGAATTAAGGGTAAAGTTTTTCCGAAGTCAGAAGTACCAGTATACATTGCAATTTGTCTGTTCATGGGAAAAACAAGACATGATCTAAATGGTTTTATTAAATAATGGGAAACAGAAGCTTAAAAAATATGCCTTAATAAAAGCATCTTTTTTAGTATACTTAAAAGTACAATTCTTTTTCATTTTAACTATTTTCTACTTTTTAGTCTTTAATTTATAATTCTTTATTATAAATATTATGGAATCTTGAAATCAGCGTTTCACCTCGAATTCACTCCTAGGTGGCGCCATTCATATGGAACCAAAATTTAAATAATTTAATTGATTATCTGATAACGAAAATCACAAAATATTAAAAGCGAGTATTGTTAACGGGGACAAACAAGTGTAAAAATGTTCAAAATTCTATCACATTCGGAAGCTAGTGAAAAATTGAGTACAAAATTTCATTTCTACAAACATGAAACAAGTCAAGTCAAATAAACGTGTGCAAAAACATTTCCACCTTGATGTGTGAGATTTCGTTTCTTAGCAAAACGTATAAGATAATTTATTGTTGCTGAATTATTTTCAACCTGTTAGGGGTCCTTAGGGGACGCAAAATAACAAAATGGGGCGCGGAAACTTAAAAAGTCAAAATACGGTGGACAAAGAAAAGTGCATAATGCTTACAATACTTTCTATTACCAAGTACTTCTACAGTGCGGCCCTTCCCATAGTCCGGGAGTCCTAATGATGTGTGGGGAGCTTAAAGGGGAAATAAATCAGTGCATGGATTGTTACAGTGATTTATTTGCAATCATGGAGCATGCCAATGACCTTGGATATCAGTGGCCTTGGCGCGATGTAAAATCGCCCCGTGCTGGGGCTTAACCCATCCGGGTCGCCGTGGGTTTTCTAAGCTGTGGCTCAGATTTAGAATTATATTTTGTAATTTAATATAAATATTATTATTTTCTGTATAATTTTGTACAATTAACGTAGGTTTTACTATTAAAATGAACCTCCAGTAATCAGGCGTTTTCGTTAATCCGGCAGTCCTAAGGTCTTCGGCAGCGCTTCAGTTTCATAGTTCTAAGGTCTGATTTTTGTATTATTACTGTAATTCGAAATAACTAATTATTGAAACCAAAACACGAAGATACATTCTGACACTTTTACAGATTGGTACATATAAGTGACAAAAAGTTATTTTGATTTTAATCAGTGGCGTCGCGAATGTAAGTAGCGCCCGGGGAATAATAATATTACTTCGCCCCCAACCAATCACAAGTGATAGCAAAGGTAAATGGTACCCGGGGTATGGTGTTATTTTTTCGCCCTCTCATCGTATTTGACTTTAAAAACATGTATAAAGACACTAGTGTCATGTTTCCATGGCGCCCGGAGCACGTATTCCCCCTTGTCCCCGGGTCGCTACGCCACTGATTTTAATTATTTTAAATTCCAGAATTCTTTGGAAGCGGTGAAATGTCAACACCAACCATTGGAAGGGAGAATGATTGAATGAATGAACTGGTTTGAGAAGTGGGATACCAAACGCTGAAAGATTGAGATCGGTTGATTTATGAAGTTTCCTTTTTAATTTTGGAAACTAAATCAATACTGCGTTTAAATATTGCATAACTGACTATAAAGCAAAAATTTTTACTAACATGGACAACATAAATGAAGACTGCCGACCCCAGGGAGTTCGTTATTTAACTGTTAAATCTTATGACGCTTTGTGCTGTTAGAATGATTTGTTTCTTGGCTTTGTTCCACTTCCAGTGAATTTTAAAATGTTTTCCGATTCCGCCCTCCTATTTTCAGTTGTACAATCAATTATGTAAGAAAACTGAATATGTTTCAACCCTGTCTTTTTATAGTTGCGTAGTATTTCTTATTAGCCATTCCATAGCTTTTATATTGTTGATAAGCCTCTGTTCTAGAACATTTTTAATGGCCACCATTTGTTGAATGCTTTTCTTGTCTTTTTCTGCTGATCGTTTCATATTTATTAATGTGAATCTTACTTGAATGTTGGCGATGTTCATCACATTTTGGGTGAATTTTCGGATTTCTCTTTAGTTTTAGAATGATTTTCCAAGCACCGGGAGCGAAGATTGTTTATTTAGAATTTGAACATCGAATTGAGTAAATTTTTTATTTTCCAAAATTCTTTTTCCCTGCAGGTGTTCCAGAGCTACTGCCAGAATTCAGATCAGTTGGTTTCCTGATGAAGGTCTGACACTTGTCTTCATTCTATTTTTATTCGGTTTCCTGGCGTGGATTTGGAGTTTCAGTTAGTGTAAATTTAGTTTTCTATTTCGATTTTCAATGGGAGTGATTTGATCATGGTTTTGTATAACTGTGATTAGATATTAAACAATACTGATTGTTGAAAAATTTTAACTAAAAGGTTTTCTTGTTCACTTGCATTTAACTAGCCATTTTCAAAGAAAACTAAGAACAGGAAAATAACTTGTGCTGTGCTTTATAATGCCTCGTATTTATCAGTGGCGCCCGGGGCAAAATATGGATTTTTTTAAAACCCCAATCATCATTAGTGGCTCAGCAATGGTAAATGACCCTCGGGCATGATATTATTTTTTCATTATATTTGAGTTAAAAAATGACATGAACGCACTATAATATTTTGTCCTCATAGAGCCCCTAAGAGTTGCGCCCGGGCGCCTATATCCCATGACTGAGGATCAGAACCGGTGTTCTAGATTATTCAGGAATACGCTTCTGGCATTTCTTGTCCGGGTTTGCTAACTTCAGGGTGATGCACATTAGTTACAGATTTCTGTAACTTCAATCGTGAACACCCCTTTTCCCTTTTCAAGCCATGACACACAGTCAAAAAGCAAGATACTCTTCTCCTGAATAATCTAGAACACCTGGTTTCTTTATTTTCATTGTCCGGTGCCAGGGCCTGGTCCGGTTCTGATCCTCAGTTTTCCAAACACAATACTTCCCCCTCTGTGAATTCCCTTTAGCTATCAACAGAATGCAAGTACTTGTATTCTTCTTCTTTAACGTCGCATTGTTATTGGAGCCAGAGACAGAACGAGTCTACACATGGCGGAAATTTATGGCAACATGACATGTCCATGTTCTAGTTAGAGTGAATTGTGGAAGATAACTCTTCAGAAGCCAATATTTTTAAAAATTAAAATGGGCTCATCTTTAAATTTTTTAAAAATATAAATTACTCGGTTATAAGTAAAAAACGGGACAATGCATGACGTTTCATTCAAAACCAGGATAAATACGGGAT
>BGPR01021313.1:0-25099 GCA_013235015.1 Araneus ventricosus
TCTATATTTAATTCTGAGCATCACCCTTGAGACCCCTTCTCAAAAGCTGTTCTCCAAAATGTAAGAGAAAGGACAAGGTTAAAATAGATGATGAAATGTTCGATCCAGAATACTAACAAGTTGAGAATATAGTTAATTATGAATTAGAACAGTTTTTCTTGTATGTTTGATTCTAACCACCATTCGTCGGGCAGTGTTTCTTTCTCAACGGACGAGGCCTCCATACCAGTCAGCCCGCCTCAGTATCAGTTACGCGGAATATGAGAAGCATTCTTCGAAATATTCGTTTCAACTTATGGAATTCCTCTTTTAGATCGTTCTATTGGTTAAAATTTTAATGAATGTATTGGAAATTGGACTCTGTGACTTTTTAAAGTAATCAAAGGGCATAGTAAATGCTAAATGGAAACTGGAAGCTGATTTATTTCAAATGTATTTGTTGAAAATGGTCGCTATGCACGAAAATTCTATTTTTTTTTCTTTCAAATTTGCGATAATAAATTATTCATTCAGGTCCTATTTTAATATATAGAGTTCAAAAAATTTGTTCTACAAAAATCCCCACTATTTTGCATCTTATTAATTGAAATTAAGTTTAAACAAAACTCGGAAATAATCCTAGTTATTCGTTAGAAAACAGCTGTGGGACGGATGTTATATGATTATCAATACTTTATATTAGTTTTATAAAAGACTACATACATGTTATTCCATTAAAAGTCATTACAAGTTACTTTACGTACAATCATTTAGGGTCTTGTATGAGAATTTATTTTTTATTATGCTGTTGTTCTCTCACTGTGTTTCTTTTAAAGACTAAATCTATTTCCTTGTTGGCTCTTTGATCCTTTCCTTAATGATTTCTATTGTGTAATGTATGATTTTGATTAAGCAAATTAGAAAAAATTAAAATTCAAGATGTATCTAAGGAAGAAAGTAGGTTCTCAACTTTATTACTCATAACTAAGGCATTTATGCCGTCAAAAATGAAAGAAAAGATCCTTTATGTTTTATCAGTTTTTCTTATTGTTGCTATATGAACAAATTTTAATATTCTGGAAAATATTCTTTAAAATACTTGTGAAATTTGTTATATTTGATATTTGTGAAGTAAAGGTTTCAGGCGAATGGAGAGTATTGTACAAAAATGTTGAACAATCTTAATAAATGAGACGTTTTATATTTATAAATTTACTAAACGAAGATTAGAAGCATTTTTCTAAAAAATTTAATTCATTAGAAAAAAAAAATTGTTTGCTGTTTCAGTTTCATTTAGATCTTTTTAGTGAATGTTTATGTCACTAATTATTTTATTGATGCATATTTATTCGATTGATTTTCTTATGATTTTTTTTTCTTTTACAGTTAGATGCCAAGAAAAGTCCTCTAGCCTTGCTTGCTCAAACCTGCAGCAATATAGGAGCTGATAATCCTAACAACAAACCTATAATAACTGGCTTGGAAAAGAATAAGGACTCCAGCAACGATTCAAAAAAGGACAAATCACCACTTATTATAAGTGATGATCATAGCAACAGCAAACCATCTTTCAAACCATACGAATCGGTTATCAAAAAGGATGATAATCCCAACACCGAATTCGGAGGTAAGAAAACACCCAATTCTAAAGCAAGCTCTCCGTCTGTGACGAATCGCATATCTCCAGCTGTCAGCACAAGCTCTTGTGGTAAAAGCTCACCTATAAATTCAGAAAATGGTAGGAATAGTTCTCACAATGCAGCCAAGACCGAGTCATCTGTTGCATCTCCTATTTGTACATCAGATTCTACTTCTACGACGCTATGCTCTACACAAAACACTCTTAGTGGACTAGGTTACGGTTCAACGAGCTTGGGTTTAGATCTAGCACGTAGTGATGCACCTAAAGAAAGCTTGAGCAATTTCGGACTAAGTGCCTATAAAGCCTTATCTGGTCTAAATCCTCTCTCCAATTGCACTGGCTGTGGACCTCTTCCAGGACATTCCATCGATGCACACGCTTTTCCAGGAGCTGCTCAAAGTGGATTGCTCAAAGGCTCAAACTATCCCTTAAGTGCCACGGCATTATCCCCTTATGTTGGGTATGCTAGGGTCAAAACTTCGAATGGTGGCACAACTTTGGTTCCTGTGTGTAGGGATCCCTACTGTTCAAACTGTCAGTTGAGCATGCATAGTGCACAACTATCTTCGTGTCCTAGTGGATGTACTCAGTGTAATCATGACAGGTTAGGTTCTACATTACATGGCTTAGGACATGGACTTGTTCCAGGCTTAACTGGTTCTGCAGCTGCAATGGCCGCGGTGGCAGCAGCAAGTCGTGTGCCAAGTCTTTCATATCCCCAATCTGTCTTACCTAGGCCAAATGTCTGCAGTTGGATGATTGGTGATACGTGCTGTGGTAAATCATTCAACTCTTCTGAAGAACTTTTGCAACATGTGAGGACTCATGCGAGCTTGCCTACCTCTGAGTCTTCACTGTCTCTCATGTCACCGAGTTTCAGTTTAGCGTCTTCAAGTCTAAATGCTGCATGCCATATGCATTATAGCTCTCCTGCTGGGCTAAGAAGAACATATCCCACAAGTTTGAGTCCAGTTAGCTCACTATCGGCAGCTAGCCGTTATCATCCCTATAAGCCAATCTTGTCCAGTTTACCTGGAGCTCCATTACCACAGCTGGCTCACCCAAGTTTAGGCATGTATTACCCTTACGGATTATATGGACAAAGACTTGGGCCACCTGTGCACCCTTAATAACATAATATTATATGGTACAGAAGTACAGTTATCTTGAAATCATAAATCAGGAGGAGTAAAATTATTTAATTCAAATTGATTTTTAACATGCAAAAATGAAAATTTTAATCACATTTCTTTTATTATTATTTTGCGTAGGTTTAATAATCATAATGCTTAACAGCTATGAAATCTTAACTGTGATATTTTATTGTGTTTTGTTTTGTTGAACTCGACTGTTTCCTAAAGTTCCTATGACGGTTAATTTATTCAATATTCTTGAATTATTGTTGTTGCTAATAGCATTAATTTTCAACACATCTCTGCACTCTCAAAGCTTTGACTCAATAAATTAGAATTTTGGTAACTGTTACTTCACTGTACTACCTTTAAGTCAAGTCAGTATAGTATTTATATCACACATGTAAACTAATATACATAATTAAAAGAAAATGCATTCTTGTATTAAAATGTACTATTACGACGGACTTATGTCTTAATGTGATCAAATGAAGTGATAATGTATTATAATTTTATTAAATATAACTACCAAAGCATTTTGTATATAAGTAGAGGATTGATTTAATGCCTGTCTAAGTTTATCTTAAAATTTTATTGTATCAGAAATCTTGGTTACATTCACATGATATGAAAATCTCCTCTTTTGCTGAGTTAATGTTTCGAAATAAGTTTGATTAATCAAATCATGTGCGTTTAAAACGCTATTGGAAAGAATTTTTCTTTCATTCTGGGGTTTTCCAATTGCTAGCTCCTTCATATTCGTTATACGTTAAAGTTGTCGATAAGGATATTAACTTTTCATTAAGGGAAATAGTTAACATTTTAGTAATGTTATGATAAAATAAATCTTGAATTTCTAAAAAAAGTTTTAAAATAATAATTTAACTTAAAAAAAAGGAGACATCCTTTTAATTTCTGATTTTTAAAACCGTGTGTGCACCTTTACGTTATTGTTATTTAACCTCAGGTTTTTCACTGTGTTAAAATTTTTTATATATGTTTGCATATAAATTGCATATAATGATTGCAGTTTGTGTCATAAGATTCTGAATTTTAAAATATACTCAGGTTGCAATACTAAAACAAAATATCAATACTTTATATTCTTCATCAATAGGTTTCGTCGTAAATCATGTAAATAGCGTTTTTTGATGTCTGTGTTAAATTGTATATTTGTAAATGTATCTTTGTTTTTTGATCAGGGTTTTAAACCTATCTTGATTTTTTTTACATTCATCTAAGAGCATAATGTAAATTGATAATGTCCTTAATAAGTTATTTGAAATTATTTATTTTAATACATCAGAAGATAATTTATTATTGACTTATTGATGCCAAAATGAAATGCCAATTTTGTATCAGTGCATTTTTTTATTTATGTCATTACTGCTTTCAATAATGACATGATTTTTCTTTTCGTAGCAGTATGACATTATCTTGTTTGAATCAGTGTATTGTACTTTGATAGTACTGATAAATTGTGCAATATTAATCTGGAGACAATCATGCATGAGAAATTTAATTTTTTGTTGTATTATTTTTCATCATTTTCTTTTTTACCTTTCCATTTATGACATAGGAGTATTCACTCAATTTATGAATAATAAATGTTTTTTCTCTATTCATATCTTGTTTTCATTTCTGTCCTTTATATGTAACAATAAGTTCACTAATTACATTACATTTTATTATACATCTGAGTTTTTAAAGGATTTGCTGTACCTGATATATAATTGCGTTAGTCACGTTTATTTTAGAACACATTAAAGGTAGAAGCAGTTATGTTATATGAAACTGTCCATTTACAAGAACAAAACTTAATCTCTTTTGTTTATTGAATGAAGGGAATTGATAAACTTGCGAATATTTATATTAGTGTGGAGTCTTTTCTATTTAATAAAGCGAACAGATAAATTTAAGAATAACTATATGAACAAAATTTCACCTCCGTTTTTTTTCTAATGAAAAGAGCAGATAGACTTACGAACAACTGTATTAAAGCCCTGTGTTTATTTAATGAAGAGAACAGATAAACTTACCAATAACTGTATTAGAGAGAAATCTAGGTTGTTTGTTTGTTTAATGATGAAAACAAATTGATTTGATAACTCTAAAAGAGCAAAATATCAGCTCTTTGTTTATTGAGACTTTATCTTTGTTTATTTAATGGAAAGACCAGACTGACAGCTAATAACTATATTAATAGAGTTTTTCTTTGATACTTTCTTTCTTAAATACTTTCAGTGGCCACTGTTTAATAAATCTCATTACAGTCTCTAACCCGAGACCAGCTGCCACTAGGCTCAGTAATTAAAAAGTCTGAATTTTAAATACTTTCAGTGGCTACTGTTTCATTAATCTCATAATTCATTAATCTGTTTTCATAAATCTCATTACAGTCTCTAACCGAAACCAGTTCCCACCAGATAGTAATTAAAAAGTCTGAATTTTAAATACTTTCAGTGGCCACTGTTTAAATCTAATTACAGTCTCTAACCGGAGACCAGCTGCCACCAGGCAGTTATTAAAAAGTCTGAGTTTTAAATACTTTCAGAGGCCACTGTTTAATAAATCTCATTATAGTCTCTCACCCGAGACCAGCTGCCGCCAGGCAGTGGTGGCCAGTCATTTGAAAGGAGCTTATGTTGTTTTGAAAGTTGTAGATTTCTTGCTTATGAGAAAATGAATTCTTTATCATTTAAAGCAGAGGTTCCCAACCTGTGGTACGCGTACCCCTGGGGGTACGCGAGGACTAGTTGGGGGAATGCGAATTCAAAGTTGGTAATGGCGGAAACAAAAAAAAACATAAGGAATTAAAAAAGTTACAGAATTTTGTTTCCTCAAGTTAATACTTGCTATTTAATAACTATACCACTTGAAAAGCTCATTATTACGCAGTTTTGGATATCCTTATAAATTAATTCGAAATTATTACAATACTGATTTCATTTGTTTTAACATTGAACTAATGCTATTGTTAAAATGCGATGAAATATAAAATCAAAAATAAGTCATGCAAATGTTATTAATTCGAGGCATTTGACTCTTAAGCAGTTAACGTTATTGTTAAAAACTTCTTTGCATAGACGGATGGATGGTGGTGGGGAGGATATCGAAAGTAGGGGGTACGCGAAAATATAAAGATTAATGAAGGGGTACGCTAGGAGAAAAAGGTTGGGATCCCCTGATCTAAAGCTTGTTCGATAAAGAAGGGAGAATTATATATGTTAAATAAAAATAATGGTTAAAAATATTATTTTACGTCTGCAATCCTATCGCTTTATATAATTATCTTTTTAAGGAACCAAACAGTTACTCCACACTTATTATACTATTGTAATGTTCTTAGATAGGTCATGGTTGGAAAGCTATCAGCATTTAATTAAGCGTACTTTGAATCAACACAAAAAGTCGTCACTAAACTTTTAATAAATTTCCCTTTTTAAAATAGGTTAATTAAAATTCTTTTCAAGTTTTCTAAATGAAATTAAACATATCTGTTATCGATAATACTATATGAAATTAACTAAAATATTTGCACGATAATAATCCATCGCAAAGTTATGCAGCTTTTGACATAAAAAGGAAGAACAACAACAACAAAAAAGATTTCGCATTTAAACTAGTGATTTGAAAGTGCTTTGAATTATGCCGCACTTTTAGTTCAGTCTCTCGCCAATACTTATAATATATACAAATGTATATATTATTATATAATTTTTAGTCGATTGTTTTGGGTAGTCTTTAAAAAAAAATAAATCTAGTGGAAAAATTATCTTTAAAAATATTTTATCGATGAAAATTTTTTTATATGATTTACTAAGTTTAACATTTATATTAAAAAATTTATTCAAATAATCATTTAAAAAAAGGGAGATTGGAATGTGGTCAGCTTACTGACTGTTCTATGAACATAAATGCGGAAAGTGTAATTTTAAAATTATTAGTAAATAATGGAACCTTTTTTGTGTTTTGATTTCATCAGCAAATTAAACCATAACTAAATCATAGCTGAGAAACAATTACGAAATTAGGCTACTTCCGTCGTTTCTAAAGCATTTAAAATAAGAGGATTAAAATTTTCATTTATAAACTTAATTTAATTATTGTAAGAATTTCAAAATCTAAAAGAACAGGAGTTTCTTTAATGCATTCTCTTTTAAGATCTTGACTTCTTAAATATCTGAAAAGAAACAGTATTTTTTTCGTTATGCCTTACTTTTGATGTATAGTGTCGCAGCTTGAGTTCATTCTATATTGACATCACATTATATTCTACGAGAAACCTGAAACTGATATCTGCCAAATGATAAATTTTTCAAGTCAACCATGATTGCTTGGTGAGCCCAAACTTTTTAAAGTCATCTTCCTAAATTTTTTTTTTTACTATCCCGCATTTTTTAAAGTAACAATTTAGACTTGCATCTCATTAACGTTGCATAACAAAGCAGTTTATACCATGGTTATCTGAAAGACCCAAAAGTCATAATAGTCAAACTTAAGCATGCTCAACGTTTTCATAGCTCAAATATCAGGCATCAATTCGAAATCCTGTTAGATTTAATTTTGTATGAATGTCTATCAAATTGTGGGAATGATCAACATACTTCTTGAAGAATTTATTTAAGTAGCTGTGATTCTTCATAAATAGTACTGTACAACTATAATGTTTAGAATAAATTTCAAATAAAATCACTGCAGATTTTTCCCTTCTAATCAAAGTTTAATTAATTTATCTTTATAAATCTGCACAACTTTCTGTCTTCAACCGCATTTGTTCAAATAAACGCAAATTAATATAAAGAATATGGGAAAAATAATTTTAAAAATCAGTTTTTTTATTAAAATCAATCAATCAAAAAGCATTATTTCCTGAATAAAAATATTTATAAAAAACTTTACCTCTTCGAATAAAAAATGTAATGAGTAGATTATTTTAATAATTAATCATTAAACGTCAGTTGGATAAAGTCAAAAATAGACTTGCAATGATACACTTATGCATCCCTGCCCAGAGTGTAGGCTAATTCTTAATATCACTATTCCTTAGGTATTCGTATGGAGTAGTAATATTAAGAATTAGCCTCAATAGGTATATAAAATATATTATGCAATATATTTTTTTCGATGGACTATTACAGTAAAATTAGAACTGAAATTAATAATTTTATGTCCAGAAATTTCAACAAAATACAAGAAATTGTTTATGAAAGCAGGGGCGGCGATGGGGGGGGGGAATCGACCCCCCATGAACTTTTAACTCGAAAGATTAAATTTTTACTTTATTTTAGCTGCCAGAAACTAGAAACTATAAAAAAGCAATAGTGTAAAGAAAAGCTAACTAATTTTGTAACTAAATATTTATATTTTGTTGTCTACCCCCTATACTCCCGGGTACTTCTAGATGTCTATAAATCCCCCCCCCCTACTTTTTCTACCCATCCGTCGCCCACTGTATGAAAGTATTTGTTCTTTCAGTTTCTAGTTAATGTTTTGTTTTTTTTATTTTGAAATTTAGGTAAACCTTTTTGAAAGTAATCATAAATTTTAACAATTGATCTTTATCTTAAAATCCAAAACAGTTGATAACTCAAAAAACATATAAGCTAAAGAATTATTCAAAATTCGTAACTTTTCCACCGAAAAGTTACGAATCTTATCGAAATCTTGAACGTAACTTTACCTACATTAAAGTTTTTGTGAAAGCATTTTTTTTTAATATAATAATATCTTATGCAATCCGCAACTGCAGCGTTTTGGTTTATGAGATCTCATCTAGATTTTTTTTCAATATCAATCAGTTCTATTGATCGTTCTATCGATACGCTCAGAGATTCTACATCCTCAGGGTATATATTGATGAAATACGTGTTCTTTAACAGCAATTCAAATTTTTCTTGAAATCAGTGGTCTTATGAGCCTTAGTCTGAGAACTATTTAGTTTGTCATATTTTCTATATAGTCAGAAATATAACAATTACAATTAATATAATTTAACAAAAGATATCAAAAATTAAAAATTAATTAAACTTTTGTATTAGGCAGAATGGCGCAAATACTGCAACTTCCAATAAAATACAAAATACAGATAATCGAATACAAAAAAAAGAAAAAAATACATTAGAAACAGAAGAAGTAAACAATAGAGATAATTATACACCTTTTGAGCGCCAACCAGTGATTGCATCAACAATATTGTCCATAATTAACTAACGAATTACTATGGAATCAAACAAGCAAAAATTATACTTTTATAATTAACATAATTAAAACACATAAAAGAAAATAATTCGAACGGAAGAAATGGAAAAGAACTCGAATTGCGAACTTTTCCAAAGGCCACTCGCCATCGAAATTCTAATATGGATAAATTTTCGGTCAAATTGTGACTAATATGGATAAATTTTCTGTCAAATTAGAACTCCGATGGCGAGTGGCCTTTGAAAACGTTCGCCATTCGAGTTCTCTTCCATTTCTTCCATTCTAATTATTTTCTTTTATGTGTTTTAATTATGTTAATTATTAAAGCATAATTTTTTTATTGTTTGATTCACTAGTAATTCGTTAGTTAATTATGGACAATATTGTTGATGCAATCACTGGATGCTGCTGCGTTGGCGCGAAAAAAGGTGTATTGCTATCGCTATTGTTTGCTTCTTCTGTATTTTTTTGTATTCGATTATCTGTCAGAAATATAACGTATCATCACCTTTACATCCAAGCTACAATCGAATCAAGCCCCGATTGTTTTGAATGGCAAGAACGGATTCAATCCATCCATATGATAAATTACAAGGTTCTTTAGAAAGATTACTGTTGAGAATCCCTTAGTTTACCATCTTTTCTAAACACTCAGCGCTTACCGAAATACAAACTCTGGCGGCCCGGTTTTGGCAAGCAAACCCATTCGACTACCCTCGCCTCATTTCCCGTGAAACAGAAACGAAGTGTTGCCAGGTGAAGCATCAGTCATTAAGAAAAAGATACTGTCTCTGTTCCCCGAATAGTCACGTCGCCATCACTTACCTAAACTCGCAAAGCACCTTTTTTTTCTGCACCCCGGGACTTCTGTTTGATAGCTGCGCTTTCGTTACCCCTGCCTCAAGCTGAGCAAGCATTTGTTCCGTGCTGGCTGGCTTCGGAGATCTCGAGGTGCTATCTGCTACTTCATCTCAAGAACAGTTGACGGAAACTTGGCGGCGGAAGGTTGGTGGAAGATAAATTGGAAGCAGTGTTAGCTCATCAGGCTATGCTTCTCAAATAAATAAATAAATTGAAGGTGTAGTGAAAAAGACTAGAAGATTCTGGAGATGAAGATTGTGGCCACAAATTAACGACTTTTGACGTCCATGAATTCGAAACTCAAGATATACCCGTCCGATCGCAGAAAGAGATAAACTGGTCTATTCATAACGTCTGCGTGTGTTATAAATAAATTGATTTATTCGGCAACTATAGAACTCGTTACATTGAAATCAACTCAACGGAAAGATAAAAATTATTCTTTCTCATCGTGATATCCCTCATATTTAGATGCATACTTTAAATCGGAACATATTTTTAACATTTGTATCTCGACTATGGCTTCTCTGTTGCTGAGCCCTTTAACTAAAATTATTAAAGATGATTACTAATGCAGCGGACTAGAAAACTGGTCGCCAACGTTCGGCAAATATTCTTGACGGCCGAGATATCTCTTCCCCAGGAATGAATGTGTTAAGGGCTAGACTTCTCTCGAAACAATTAGGAAAGACAATCAAGATTTAGAACTAGATTAAACAAATGAAATTGAAAAGACATGCATTCTTCAGTGGATGTCAGCACAGGTTGATTTTCTAAGAAATGAAGCAGTCGGATGGAAATAGAAAAAAAAAGAAACAAGAGATGGTGACAACACCAACCATGTCGCTCCAAATTTTGCAAATGCCACTGAAAGACACTGCCTAAAAACAAAGAGAAAAAAGTCCATCAAGTGAAACTACCAGATTTCTGGAACTGACACAGATCACCAGATGGTGACTAAGAACGCAATACTTTGGGGGCATGAAGGTCAACAGAAAGAACACAAGGTCATACCGGCCGTATAACAACTGCCGAAAAGTTATCCCTGCCCTCTTTTTACAGACCATGTTTAAAAGACTGTTTTGAATTTCTTCTTTGTGGATAAATGTTTTTCTTTCCAATTTCTTCCAGAATAGGTTAAGGCCTTAGAGGAAAATTCAAATTCAGACCTTAAAGTCGTTTTTCCTCGACAGAAAAGCTATTCTAATTTTGAATCTGCATGGATGAAGGCCTCTGATGACATCATCCCCCAGATTCTTCTTCCTCCTCGTTCTTTTCTATTCCTTTTTAATTTCTCGTATACGAAGTATACAAAGAGAAAGTATTGTAGTCGTCAAAAAATTCGAACTCGAGATTTTGACGAATCTCCACGTTTTAGACCTCCCTGAGTCCGAAAAGCACAATTTTGGAATTGTGTCTGTCTCTCTGTGTGTGCGTCTGTGAACACGATAATTCCAAAACTATTAGAGCTACGGGGATGAAATTTGGCATGTGAACTTGACACATAATTTGTAGGTTTCTATCAAATTTTGGACAAAATCCGTCCACGGGAAGCCTGTCTGTCTGTCCGAGGTCATGCGAACACAATAACTCAAAAACTTGAATAGGTAGATGGATAAAATTTGGTACACAGTTTTATCATCATGAATGTAGGTCCGTATTAAATTTTGGTCCAAATCCGTCAAAAGGTTGACTGTCTGTCGGTCTGTATAAGCGCATCTCCAACGAATCCGCTATCTCCACGCGCATGCGTGTTGAACGCAATCTTCTGTGCACGATATTTATTGACTCCTTGTTGGCATGTCGTGAGTGTAAATTGCAGAGTAACGCAGATACCAGGCAGTTTAAAATACAAAATAGCTTTAATCCAGTTTACTTAAAAAAAACAGACATGCTGCTGTCTTGCAGCTTACACACTCACTGACTGCCATCCATTCGACTGCTATATTTTAAAAACACAAATGAACAAAATATATAGATTGTAACAACCAATCAACTTTGACTAGTGCCGTAACTTCGGCTACGTCATGAAATAAACCAATGAGATGCTTTTCATTCAGTGACTGAACAATTTCATTTGAATCTTCAACATTCGGCCCCATCAGTCACTGAATCCTTTTGAAATATAGCCTTTATTACTGAAAGAAATTTTTCTTTTACAAGAGGTTTGGTTAAGAAATCAGCCAAATTTTTCTTAGAATTTAGATAATTTAGTTCAAATTCTTTATCATATAATAATTTTCGAACAAATTTATATTTTATATCAATATATTTAGTTTTACTATTCTCAATATTATTTTTCGAAAAATGTATAGCTGCTTGGTTGTCACAATACAATTCCGGCATTTTGAAATCAATTAAATTAAGTTCTTTTAAAATTTTAGAATACCAAATAATACATTTTACACTTTCTGTTAGTGCTATAAATTCAGCTTCCATTGAGCTTAAAGCAATACATTTTTGCTTCTGTGATTTCCAAGTTATTGGTACATTTCCAAATAACATAATATATCCACTTGTAGAATGTCTATCATTTAACTTGCATCCCCAGCTAGAATCTGAATACATAGTTAACCTAGTATTATGAGTATCTGAAAGATTTATTTTATAATACATTGTATTAAACACATAATTTAAAATATCAACAACAATAGTCCAATGATGATACGTATATTCATTACAAAATTGTGACATTGTGTTTACAGCAAATGCAATATATGGCCTGGACCTATTCGCAATAAACGATAGGCATCCAATTAATGTTTTATACGGAATCTGTCTCATAAGTTCCGTTTCTATTATCTCATTTTCTTTTACTCTATCAGGTAAAATACAACCTATTTTCAAAGGTAACGCAATTCGCCGCCTTAGTAAATTTTTGAATCTAGTCTTAAGTTTATGTATATATGTATTCTGATGCAAATACACAGAATCCCCGATTCGCTCAAAATTTACACCAAGTAGGTAACTTACTGGTCCCAACTCTGTTATTTCCAATTTAATTTTTATATTAAGAATTGAATCTTCAAGATCACTTTGCGATTTGCTGAAAACGACAATGTCATCTACATATACCAATAAAATACAATTACTTTTAGTATATAGACCATTACACTACTCATTTTGATGAAATCCAAGTCCAAATAAAAGTTCATTCAATTCAATATTCCATTGTCTGCCACTCTGGTGAAGACCATATATACTCTTACACAACCTGCAAGCATAATGCTTGCATCCTTTTACAGCAAAGCCTTCGGGTTGCTGCATGTAAATGGGAATATCCAGGTTTCCATACAAATATGCTCCTTTTACATCTATCTGACAATGATTCCACCCTAAAATACATACTAACAAAACGAATAAAAATTTAATTATATCAAAATTCACAAGTGGTGCAAATACATCAGTAAAATCAACACCCGGTCTTTGCTTAAACCCTTGTGCTACCAATCTCGATTTATATTTCTTTACATTATTTTTCTCATCATGTTTAATATTGTATACCCATCTACAACCTAAAACTTTCATATTCGATTTTGGTTCAACAAGATCCTAAACCTTTCTATTCTGCATTAATTTAATTTCCTCAGACATAGCTTCGTCCCATTTCTCTTTGTCAGGAGAAATTTGAGTTTCTTTAAATGTTTTGGGGATTTCAATCATGTATATCTCGTGTTGAAAAATATCATTTACAAAGCTTGCTTCATCTACGGAATCTGAACTAGTTTCATTATCACATTCCGTTTTTTCTTTAAAACGCGTATTTGTTGTTGTTGGTTTAAAGTTAAACTGATTAGGGTCAAACTCTAATTTGTTTTTCTCACAATACATTTTAACATCATTTATGGATCTAAGTTGTTTTTTACTAGGAGGATAATAATAAACATCTATCCTTTTACTTTTTTTCCTAGGTTTTTCTAATTTTATCCAAGTTGAAATATCTAACGATGAGGGGTTTTTCGGTGAACTAGATTTTTCATCCTGTGCCCTGCAATCAATATCGTTATTTAAATTTTGATCCAATTGATATATAGCATAGTCATAATGTTTAACTTTACCAAACAAAGTTTTCACGCCATTCTTCGTTTCATCAATTTTAACGTGAATACTTTCTACGACTTTCCTTTCTTTAGGTAACCATACCCTGTATCCTCTTCTATTCACAGCGTAACCTACGAATATTCCAATTTTAGCTTTGGGTTGTAATTTATTTCTATTAACTATTGGTACATACACATATGCTAGTGAACCAAATGTACGACAATGTCTAATGGAGGGTTTATGTCCCGACCATATTTCCATCGGCGTTTTTCCCTCTGTTTATCTATGACTACACCGATTTTTAGTATGAACATAGGCATGAAGTGCTTCCGCCCAAAACCTTGGTTGTAAGCCACTATCTTGCAGCATAGTTCTGACCGCTTCCATACTTGACCTATTGAATCTTTCCGCTATACCATTTAATTCCGGTGTATAGAAAGATGTTCTCTCAATTTTAATACCCAAATCTCTTAAAAATGTCTCAAAATCTTTGTGACAAAACTCCAATCCGTTGTCGGTCCTGACACTTTTAAGTTTCCTTCCTAATTCGCGTTGTACCCTAGATAAGTACTCTTTAAAAATTGAAAATACTTCACTTTTACTTTTAAGAGTAAATACATCTATTTTTCTAGAAAAATCATCAATTATAGACAAAACATATTTACTCCCCCCTAAAGAATTAACAGGTGCAGGTCCCCATAAATCCATGTAGACTTTGTCCAAAACAGACCTTGTTACTCGTTTGTACACATAATTCTTTTTCAGAGACGTTCTTGTTGCTTTGCCTACATTACAAGCTATACAAGATTCATTACCTATTTTAATATTTACTTTCTCCAACCCTTTAACCGATTTATTTTTGTATATATCCTTAATAATAGGAATAATGATATGGCATAATCTCTTATGTATTAAATTTAAATCTACATTAGTATACATTACACTGTCTAATAAAGGATAACCAGATACTATATAAAGCATATCTTGCCGAAAAGCTGAAAAGAAATATTCATTATTAGAATGACATATACGCATAACATTATTAGACCAAATTATTTTAAGTCCTGCTATGTCCATTCTTGCTCCGCTAATTAAATTCCTCCTCATGTTTGGAGTATAAAATACATCTTTTAAAGTGATTTTAACATTACCTTTAATATCTTTAACGATAAAGTCTATATCACCTATTCCTTTCACTTCACACGTAGACTTCTTATCGGCAAGGAGGGCTTTTGTTGTTGTAAGTTCTTTAAAGTTCTTGAACCAGTCACGTTCATAACAAAAATGGGAAGTAGCTGCGGTATCTATGAGGAACTAATCCCAGTCCGTCGATACTCCAAAAGCTTGATTAGTCCCACAGAACAAAGTTTCCAATGCGAAAGCTTGTTTCTTGTCTTTATTCCGCTTCTTATAACATTTAGATGCATCGTGTCCTTTGCGGGAACAAAAGTCACAAAACGACCCATTCCTTTAGGGTGACTGATTTTCCTGTATTGACCAGGGTTTCTTGAAGGGTCCAACACTGCTCCACTGCGTTCAGAAGATTTCTTGCGAGTTTTCAGCAGACGAAATGATCAAACGGTGTATGCATTCTCTGTATGATCTAGATTCAAATCCTTCTGCTTCAGTTGAATTCGTCCAGCTTCGCTTACAAGTCGTTTTTTAACTTCCAGATGGTTAAATTCTTCATCCTTCAATCTGTAGAGGGTTTGAACTAAATGTTCATACCCGGCTGGCAATCTTCTAATAAGTTGTAATGCGATTAAAAGTTCAGGAATTTCAAAACCCGCTTCCTTAACTTGAGTTTTCTTCTCATCGACTCGTTTGCAAAAAATTCCAATGGTTTCTTCTATTGGATTAAACTTGAGCTCGAAAAATTCATCGATAAGAACTGCCAATCGGGCTTTGGAGGTTGGTTCGAAATTTGTTTTTCAAATGTTCCATGCTTCTTTACCATCTGTTGTGTGTCGGATTAACGGAAGAAATTTTCTTTCGATGCCTTGGTAAATTGTAGTGTAACATCTCTGCTTTCTCCAATCATACTCGAATTTTTCTTTCTCAGTAGCTTATTCAGGACATGGCTTATCTTCCTCAATTATGAAGCTCCAACAACCACGATCCATCAGCACGACCTTCATGTCTTCCTTCCATGAGGTATAATTAGAACCATCCAACTTCGGGAATGCAAATGGCGAAGACTCCGCCGGCATATTCATCTTCCGATCTGCTTTATAGACTTCACAACAAACAGGCACAATCCTTTCAGTTTAATTTAAACAGCAGTGCTTAAACTGTATCTCGCGTAAAGGAGTACGGGATCGCACGGCCCATAACCACTGTTGGCATGTCGTGAGTGTAAATTGCAGAGTAACGCAGATACCAGGCAGTTTAAAATACAAAATAGCTTTAATCCAGTTTACTTTAAAAAAAAACAGATATGCTCCTGTCTTGCAGCTTACACACTCACTGACTGCCATCCATTCGACTGCTATATTTTAAAAACACAAATGAACAAAATATATAGATTGTAACAACCAATCAACTTCGACTAGTGCCGTAACTTC
Organism: Araneus ventricosus; assembly: GCA_013235015.1. NCBI lineage: Eukaryota > Metazoa > Arthropoda > Arachnida > Araneae > Araneidae > Araneus > Araneus ventricosus. Next base: position 16,422 of record BGPR01021313.1, read on the forward strand.
GGCTACGTCATGAAATAAACCAATGAGATGCTTTTCATTCAGTGACTAAACAAGTTCATTTGAATTTCCAACACTCCTGCTTGGCGCTTTTTTTCATCCGATTCTCCATGCGCATGCGTACTTGGTAGCAATCTGTGCACGCGGAAGGATTGTTCTTGAGCCAAGAAAGAGTAGAAATCGGTATTCATTTAATCGGAACGCATCTCTTCGAATTTGATTTTTTACCTAAATATTTTCTGATAGTCATTGGATCCTGGGTTACAATAGGTTCGAATTTTTTTATCCACGCGGAGGGAGGGGAAACAGCACCTTTTTCGAGAAGTATACGAGAAAGTTTAGGGGAGACCACTCCCTCTGGTTTGTTAATATTATTGTATTTTTACCTCTATCACAATTAAAACTTCCCTTAATTTGTATTTTTATCTTTCTACTACTACTACGTGAGTTTCCGTCACAGAAGCTCCACTCACACAAGATTCTTGACGCTGCCTTAGCTGTTGCTTCTACTCATGATCGGTTTTAGTCTCCCATGGCATGACACTAAACAGCCAAAAGCCAGATTTTATAAATTCAGAGTACATAAGAAAAATTGCATATCGTATAATCTGCTCCTACATTAATTCGGAAATTTCGAATTTGGTCATTTTTTTAAAAAAATTTCGCTGTAGAAATTTTAACCATTCACTCTAACGACTACTCTTCAATTGCTTGCAGTATACCTTTAAACCAGATGCTGCATCCCACAAAACAAATGTACTAGTTAAATTAGATGAATTTAACGTTTATATTTGATTAATGAAATCGTTAACAGATTCTATTCTGATCTCTGAAAGAGTCTATTTATCTAAGCTGTTATTTTCAAAAGGGAGTCTGTTATTTTCTGAACTTCAATCCTGTATGTTAGTTGTTTTTTGAGGAATAGTAAAGGAATATAAAGTGTAGAGTAGGAAAAAGAGAAAAAAAAGATAAATTTTAAAAAAAATCCAGAAAGGATTAAATAATTATTTAATGCGTTAAAACCGAGAAGAGATAAAAAGCAAAAATAATATATCTTACTATTACTTTTATAATTTTCCTTTCGGGAGGATTTATCCACATTGGCCATATCAGGATGATCGTATTTTGCATATAGTAAAAGTAGGGGAGGAAAATTCTTCAGATGCCTATCATTTTTTAAAATATAAATGTAGTTAATCTTTCTTTTAAGATAAATTACTTACTTAAAAGTAAAAATATAGAAAAATGCTGGGCATTTTATGCAAATTCGGGTCAAATCCTGGTTAGTCCTGCAATCCATGACAAAGAATTGGAAACTGGGACTGAACCTTGATATCTGGTCACTTTAACAAATGTGAAACTAACAGTGCTCTCAGTAATGCCACATTTTGAGGAAAAATTTCACTTCTCCAGACATTATGTTTGAAATCCTCTTTTGATTGGAGTATTAATTGTGGATAAGTTAAATATATATTTGATAATTTAGATTTTTCTGCATTTTTAAAATTAATTCTTTTTCTCGGAACTTAAATTCAAAGAAAGAAGCACTTTAACTTCCGAGTCGTGGGAGCTTTTGGTATTTCCCACGCCTTTTAAAATCTAATTACCGTAATTTTAGCTATCTGACATCGATCTGGCCTAGTGAATATCATCCAGAGAGTTGCAAAATCAGCAATTTTCTTTAGTTTTAGTTCCCAAATGAGAGAAAATTCCCATTGCCAACTGCTTTTTCTGTCTTTGGCCAGGATACGCCAGTTTCTGCTCATGAATAACGTCAAAATCGTCTCTAAAATGAAATTTTTGGCCTAACTGCAAAGAAGAACAATAACGGATATGTTTCCAAGTGAAAATTCTTATATATTCTTATTCTTATTTATTTACCATTAGCATTGCATATTGTTAAGAAGCTGTGAAGTTGTTTCCCTGACATGCTAATCTTATGACAAGGAAGAGAGTTTTACAGAGGTTTTACTGGAAGTCAATCCAATGAACCTCGACCTTGGCGACCATTTTAGGAATTTGGCGACAAATTTGGATTACATTCACATACATACACCGGATAATTTTTCGTAACAATATATATATATATATATAATATAAATCTAAATATAACTTGTTATATATGATCTTACATAAACAAAGTAAACAAGACATATCATGAAGCCAATCCTATACTAAAAATTCATAATTTAAACAATACAGCCAAATCTAAAACAAAATCTAGAGAATTGAAAGTAGTATAGATACCAAGAACAAAAATTAAATTTCAACATTTATGTTAACATGTAAAAAACTCTGTTGTTATTAAAAGTATTGAAAAAAGGCAATCCATATATATGGAGTTTTCAACAATCAATATAGCAGCTTGGCTATGGACAAGCTTAAGCCTGGTTAAATTAATTTTGCTCTACAAACCATCCCTGTTACTATAGTTGTTAAAAAAACAGACAGAGTAATTTACCCTAAAATGAAAGAATTTAGGAAGAAAAATCATACACTAACCCTAACTAGAAAACATAACTATATGGAAAGGACTAAAATTCAAGATAAAAATATGCAAAACAACAATATATTGCACTAAAAACAATAAATACATCTTTCAATAAAATACCCATACTTATTCATTAAACATTAAATAATCAGTGTCTCTACCTATCCTTACCAGAATTCAACACTTTTAATATATACCGCCACTTATCCCGACAACTCATATTGCCCCAACAAGATTTCCAACTACGAAACTACAAAATTGACCAAATGAAATAATTAATTATGAAATTAAAGAATTAATAAGAATTTTAATTAAAAATCTCAAAACCAGTTAATAAATGTAATACACTTAGTTATCTAGAAAATATTTGAAAATTGGAAAAACTGTCTATTATAAGGAATATTTCAATTTAAAAATCGTGGCGCCATCTATGTAATAAATTTGAAACCAGTAAAACAAGAACCAAATTTGAAAAAAATTACACATTACATGTAAAATATGAATAAACACAAACCTACCAGCAAAGAATTAAAATATTCCATGAAATACCAATAAGAATGCATTATTATAAATGACCTAAATATTTCTTATCTATATAAACTCTTAAAAACTATTTGGTATTCCATAAACCATTGCAAAACAATAAAAAAAAATTATGTTCTTAATTCTATTATCATTGTCTGTTACTAAATTATTATTTCTAATTATATAATTTTTCACTAAATTCTTGAAGACAGAAATGCTAAGATTACTATCCCAATAAGGAAATTTATTAATTTGAAAATTAAATGCATTTCTTTTATCAAAGATATCTGTTACTATTTTATTATCTATAATTTTTATATCTAGATCTAGAAATTCTGCAGCTAATTCATTGCCATTAGTTTTCATAAGTTTTAAATAATCAGGATAGAAATTAATATGTGGCTTCAAGTCTATTTCTTTATTGAATTATATCAAATCATCTATATAACGGAAAAATATACTCTCTCTCTCTCTGTAAAACAAAAACATTTTCAAAATGTTTACATAAAATGTACGAGGAGACGCACATTTACAAAGATGACATTTTACGAGTGTCTTGCAAAATTGCCGCTAAAAATATAACGATTTAGCATCACCATTTGACAAAAATGATGATATTATTGATATCACTATCTCTTAGCCTGTCACTGTCTCGTAGCCCGTATCACTGTCTCGTAGCCTGTACCACTGTCTCGTAGTATCACCATTTGACAAAAATGATGGTATTATTGGTATCACTGTGTCGCATGATGGCACACGGCAGAAACGTTGACATACGTCATTATATGGAATTGGTATTGTTGTCGATATTTTGACTGGTCTCGTCATTGATTACGATATACTTTCGAAATGTTGTCCTGAATTCACTACTGCAAAAGGGGATCTTGGAGAACACAGTGCTGATTTCTCCATATGGCGCAAAACCCACATGCCAGAATACAGTGAAAACTGTGTGGGATCATCAAATACCATGGAAGTTAAAGCTGCAGAAATTTTATGGAAGAGATCACTTGAAAACTGAGGTATGCGATACACGAGTGTTCTGTCAGGTGGCGATACCAAGACATGCCAACATTTATTAGAATTAGATGTATATGGTGACAGTATGAAAATTACTAAAGAAGAATGACTAAATCATGTGACAAAGAGACTTGGGACAAGCAAATTTTAATTTATTTTTGTTGGGAATAAATAGTTATTTATAATAATTTAGACAACACACGTGTCTGAACATTTTAAAGCGTCATTTAAATGTGAATAAGATGGTATGACTATGCCTGTAGTTTAATAAAAAGATTATTGTATGATATAAAGAAAGCAAGTATGAAATGTACGTGTACACATATATTTAAAATGTCTTTTCCTCAATACTATATTTTTTCAGATTTACGTGTCTCCATATATGTGTCTTAATTTTTTAATAAATCTTATAAAATTTCTAGTACGGTATCCTCTGATAGATACTAAAATAAATCTTTTTATCCGTGTTATGTTTTCACTTCATTTAGATATTCAAAAGTCAGTTTTAATTTATTTTTGTTGTGAATAAATCGTTATTTAGATTAATTTAGAAAACACGCATACCTGAAAATTCTAACGCGTCAAATCAAGACTTTCTATTCAAACATTTTTTCTCTTCAAAATTTACTTTTAAGTAAATAAAATAGCATAAATATGTCTGTAGTTTAATAAAATGAATAATTTATGGAATAAAGAGAGCAAGTATCAAAAGTAAGTATACACATATATTTAAAATGTCTTTTTCTCAAAACTATATTTTTTCAGATTTGCGTGCCTTTAAAATACTCCATGCGTCTTCATTTTTTTAGTAAATCTTACGAAATCTCGAGGATGGAGCTCCACGGGTTCGAGACCCGATTCCACGGAAGAGTAATGGTGGCTTTTACTGGTGTACGTTAAGGCCCTGTGTACGGATGCGATTTTTGTCGGGCAATTCAATAGCGACAAAATGCCAAAGGAGCGATTAGCGGCTTGAAGTGTATTGTTAGTAGTTGGGTACTGTGCACATATCTCGGGTTCTCTTTCGATTTCCCTCCGATCCTAGGGAAAAATACTCAGTAAAAGTGTCTCTAATTACTTGTCCGACATTACAGCTCGGCGGGAAGTACTTGGGCTCTACCCTACTGCTATCAAAGTGCTACACGCCACTAATCCCTGCTCCGGCACGTGGTCGCTAATGATTTGCGCGACACAAATTGGACGTGTGCACCAGGCCTAAAAGGAACCGATCCTAGAGCTGAGTAATATCGACTTGAAACTAGTGGGGAGATTCTATTTTGACTGTGCAGATGTCCTCCATCTCCTAAAGCTGTCGAGGGTAAAACGTGCTTCTGTTGGTGTGGTGTGGAAGTTTCGAGAGGGTCTGCCGACTCAAGTGACATCTGATAACAATTCAAAATCGAGACGTCCTTCCTAGATCAGTCCTCGTATAGTTTCAAAACAGTATTTCAATCCAACTACACACCAAAGTTAACACAGGAGAAACAAAGCAAATATATCAGTTGTGTTAACTAAACAAATAAAATGAAGAAGCTAGATCTAAATGACTTAATAATTCCTTTTGATTAAAAAAATCAATAATGATTTCCAGTTAAATTATAATTAACAAATTTTAGTTTTTCTGATGGGGTTAATGTGTTGGAAAATAAAACAGATTACGTGAGTAGAATTAACAGTCAGTAGTAATAAAAGTTTACCTCTTTTACTTTTTTTTCTTCAATCAATTTTTTTAAGGCATTTCATTATCAAGTTTTTCTATAAATCCAAAATCAACCATGAACGAACACACCACTTTAAGTTTTAGGGCTTATATCGGTATGTTTTCGATCAACGATAATGCAAATAACAAATAAGTGGATTTGACATATAATATTATTGCGTATTTCAGCTTTAGGAGGTCGTTACGGTCTTCGTGTGAGGTAATCTGAATGAGATTATGCGTTTCTTTCTTGTACTTTCAAATAAATGACAGACGAAGACGTTATTTTACCAAATAATTAATTCCAATCTTTACTGACTTTAGCCTTGCAGTTGCATCGATAAACAAGTTATTGTTTTCGACTGATTAATGTTAATGCAAAGGAAAACATATGCTAAATTCAAGAATTATTTAAATCACCAAATGTTGGCTATTAATTTTTGAATTTTCTTCGTGTGAGGCGCCCAGTTTTTGAAATGCCTCTTTGTCAGTTCCTCCATTAAATATTTATTTTGTCAAACTTGCCGTTTAAATGAATTCACGTGCATTTGAAGACAACTACATAACATCAAAACAATTTTATTACTAAGGTTTGCTTGAATTATTCTCGCAGCTTTTAATAAACAAGTTTATAGGAGTAATTAATGATAAGTGAGTGGTGAATAGCTTCTGTGCAAGACTTTAAGCATAAGAGGCACGCATTTTTGTCTGGAATTTGTCCTTATGTGAGCTTGGTGCCTGCCAAGTTATGCTAGTTAGTTTTCTGTTTTCCTTATTTTTTCGAAATTTAATGATACACCGCAATTTAAAAACAAATGTTTTAGGTGCTGTAACACTTCTGTTATCTCTAATATCAATCTGATGTCTCGAATCAGTGGTATAGCAAAAAAGTTATTTTTACTGTAAAAAAAATGATATTCTCTAAGGAGCATTTATTTTTAGAGCATGTATCTGAATTTTTCTGAAATGGATATTATACTCTAAAGAGCATTTATTTGCATAGCATATACATGAATTTTTCCCAAACTGGTTTTTATTTTCTCCAATAACTTTTTTTTTTCCATGGTTCATCTCATCAGCATACCAGAAACTGTAATTTTATTATATGTAGGGATGAAATTTTAAAAAAAACACACGCATGATTTTTTAGCAAAAAGTGTTCAATAATTAGTTCCCTTTTTTAATCATTAATATCAGTGTCAGTAAATAAGAATCAGAAAAATAAGTTTAATTTTATTATCAGAGGTGTTTTGTATCCAATTGAAATTCAGCACGAATCAGACTGTTTGAAACTTGATTCGAGTCTTAAAAATCCCCATTCTCAATCAGGCCCAATACATAAAAATTCATGCATGAATGTGTCCTATTTTGAAGTTTATGATAATTGTTTGTTTGTGTCTGTACGTGTGTGAAAGTAATAAAAGGCATGAAAAAAAATCTAAAATTTTATTTTGCAATAATTCTTGAGTTAGACAAGAAAAAAAAAATAAGGAAAATAAATTGATGTTTTTTTATCTTATTATTTTTTTTTATCTCGGACAGAAGATTTGCGATATTTTTCTGGAAAGAAAAAAATATATTTCGACCTCATTTTCGCCTGAAAAATTTTGTTACATCCCTGAAACTGAAAAATAAATAAGAAAATGAAGAATTGGTTTATTACATTAAAAAGATGCGTGTTTTCAAGTCAGAAATTTTAGTTTATCTTAGTTATTTTAACTTCCCCTTTTGAAACAATACACGGGCTGTTTTGGGGGTGGGCCTCGCAATTCTGAACCTTGGTCCGATGCCGAAGACGACATCTGAGTCGAAAAGACTTTTCTATCACTTTAAAATTCAGAAATTTGCCTTTCCAATGATACAAATTTAATTGCTGTACAGTTTTTTCCTGAATAAAAAAATTAAAAATATTTTTATATGGTCTTCAATGATGCCTTTCATTGCTGTTATGAAAGTTAAATCGGCTTCATTGTTTCATTAAGCCTTTAAATCGCATGTGTTTCCTCTGTTAAAAAAATGATACGAAGACTATCCTCAGTTTGTGCTTACTGATTTGAAAACAGATTATATTATAATCATGTCAGCTTTCTTGCTATGATATATTGTCTCTGATATTAACAAATTTTTAAAAATGCTTAAGTATAATTTGTGACATTACCTTCTTTTGTTGTAAAAAAACAAAATGCAGTTCATTTTCATTGTTTCGGCCCTTTTTTAGTCTATTTTTTTCATTACTTGAAATCATGATGTGCAACTTCGTTTTTTTTCCATTGAATGAAATGAAGGGTTTAAAATTGTACTTTCTATTAGTTTTGATTTTTTTGAAAAATAAAAGCACATTTTACATACGATTTTAAACCCACCTTTTTAACTATTGTATAATTATTTTTGCTAGAAATTAAAATGATGGGCTGAAATTAATACTATTCATATAACGGGCGAGCCAGTTAGTCGTCGAAGGCAACTAGTTAAAATAAAGATACTCTTCATCTTAACTTTTAGCTCACTGTAGGTCTAAAGCAGAGGTTCCCAACCTGTGGTACGCGTACCCCTGGGGTACGCGTACAGATAATTTCGGGGAACGCGAAATCAAAATTGCTAATGGTGGAAACAAGAAAACATAAGGGATTTAAAAAGTTAATGAATTTTGTTTTTCCAAGAGAATACTTGTTATCTAATAACTAACACCACTTCAAAAGTTGGTTATTACGAAGTGTAATATTTCAGCTAGCCTTATAAGAGAAAACGAAATAATTACAATTCTGGTTTCATTTGCTTCGGCGTTGTAAAAATGGAATAAACTGTAAAATCAAAAATAAGTTCTACAAACGCCATTAATTCGAGTCATTTCACTTTTAAGCAAACTTATGCTAAGCTTAACGTTATTGATAAAATCTTCTTTGATAGTAAGGGGTACGCGAAAACTAAAAGAATAATCAAGGGTAC